>CM053264.1:3197406-3232406 GCA_028583405.1 Pogonophryne albipinna | reverse complement strand
CAAGTATCTGGAAACTGTAATCAAGGTATGTTATATTTGAGAAGATCCAATAATTGACATATTTCCTCCTCTTATTAATTTAAGCTTCCAGATTATACAGAAAACTCTTACAGACAATCTACTGAGTTCTGCCCTCGAAAGCCCAAAATGACTCAACGGGTAATTATTTTACTTAAAGCAGAAATCACAGATTGTCCTGTACCATTACCTACTCCCAAAAAACCACCTTCTGATTATCAAAAAGTCAAGTGGAAGAAAAGACCATTTGCGCTAAATGTACTTCTACTAAAAATGGGACATCATTATAGGAACATCAATATAAAAAACCTCTATATTTAAGAGGAAAAAATTGACTCGTCCATCCAAGTTTTAATACACATATTAGATGACATTAAAAATGAATATACCAGAACTACGCTGTATTAAACTTTTTGCCATAACACTTTACTTCAATTCTTCAATTATGATGCACTATTTTCGGATACTTTTTTTCACTTTCATGCATCTTTCCATGGATGAATTATTTTATTTATTTTAACTTTTTAGTCAATTTCACCCAGTTTTGGCCCCCGCCTTGCCTGGAGGATAGGACCGAGAGATGACAGGGATCTCTGCCCGCCTAACGAGTGCCTAAATGGGACACCTGGAAACTGGAGAGATTTGACATGGGGTCTCTCCAGTTCGCTGAGTGCTATTTTCTTGAGTCTTTTCACGTTTCCTTCTCTGTCCCTGGTTCTATTAATTCCTTTTACCTGGTACACTTCCCTGTACCGAGTGTCCACAGATGGCCCGTTTATCCACACACACATTGGCACAATGCTCCGGAGGAAACGGCCGAGAGATGACAGGGATCTCTGCCCGCTTAACGAGTGCCTAAATGGGACACCTTTCGCACGATGATGCCAATGGAAAAAAAAAAAAATGGAGGAAAATAAACTGGAGAGATTTGACATGGGGTCTCTCCAGTTCGCTGAGTGCTATTTTTTTGAGTCTTTTCACGTTTCCTTCTTTGTCCCCCCCGGTTCTATGCATTCTACTGGAGACACTTCCCGGTACCGAAATGCTATGCCTCGTGCCTCACCGGGTACCAGAGGTGTGGACTCGAGTCAGACTCGAGTCACACATTTGATGACTTGAGACTCGACTTGACAAAATCACAAAACACTTGAACACCAATGACTCGGGACTTGATTTGGACTCGAGCCTTCTGACTTTAGGTGACTTGATAATTTAATTCAGGGGTCTCCAACACGCCGATCGCGAGCAGCCGCTAGAAGAGCAGACTCCCGTCGGGGAGAGCAGAATCTTCAGCCGCTCCTACTCTTGCTGAGAATCCTTGCAGGCAGGGGCGGGACTTTATTTAGCTGGGCCACCATACGGCCAATCATATGCGAGGACACACTAGGATCATACCATTATGTGAAAGAAGGGTGGGGGGCACAGCAGGTGTAGTGGTACAGGCCAGCTGCACAGAGCGACGGGGAGACGGATTTAAATGCAAGCGCGTCGGAAAAAGTCAAGAAATTAGCGAAAACCCCAAAAAGAAGCAGCATCTGGCTGCTTTTCAATGATATTGGAGAAAGCAAAGCTGAGTGCAGGATTTGTAAAATGAAAATAACCTTCAGAGAAGGTTTTTGGTAACCACTCAAGATTTATTGTCAGAGGTGGGAGAAGTTCAGATGTTGTACTTGAGTAAAAGTACCAGAGTGTAGGAATACTCGGTTACAATAAAAAGTCCCGCATTCAAAATGTTACAAGTAAAAGCACAAAAGTATTAGCATCAAAATATACTTAAAGTACCACCTGCAGAGGGATCTAGATTCAGGTGTTCTTCTCCCCATAGAGACCGCCTGGCTGCATATTATCCCTTGCATAAAGATAGATTGTGGGTCCCTTATAACATGTTGTACACAGTGGAAATAAACATTCTGGTTACCTCAACATCAGGGATCTTATACATTAAACTCCTTCTGAATCAAACCGTCACGGTAGCCTTACTTTACTGATCCCTCTTAAAATAGAAAAAAAACACGTTACTTTACCAGCAGAGAGAAAATTGATTATTAAATTATTAATGTGACTAATAAAGAGCAGTTTGATTATTCTGTTGATCGATGTCATTATATTTGGTGAAAAGCACATAATGACTTGTTTATGACTCGTTTTGTCAAAGTTTAGGACTTGGACTTGGACTTGACTTGAACTTGCCCATCCTGACTTGAGACTTGACTCGGACTTGAGCGCAAAGACTTGAGACTTGACTCGGACTTGCAAAACAATGACTTGGTCCCACCTCTGCCGGGTACTATGAATTGAGACCAGTGGTCCTTTGTTGGAATGAAGGTGGAGCCCCCCACCGACGCGATATACATCAAATACATATATTCAATGGATTAAACCAACAATATGTTTCATCCATACAGATAGGATGGCGAGCGATTGCCCCATCTGTAAGAGTTCCTACCGCGCCCTGAGCAAGCACCTGCAGAGGAATCATAGTGTGCATAATGCAGATGAACGAAGAATTCTGCTGTTGATGGCCAATGGACGGACAAACATTAGGCTCCATCCCTGCATCATTGCAGGATGTGAGTACAGCGGGACAAGGCTGGACCGCCACTTGGACAAAGACCACGTTGAGCTGTCCCGGGAGGAAATACATGTGGCTGTTAATAAAGTCAAGATGAAAGTGGCAAAACAGGAGCTTCATGAACTCGATTGACAAACCCCACAGTAGGAATGATTTCCTCTTGGGATGTGAACACTGTGGATGATGAGGTCCTGAAACAACCTCCACCCTTGTCCCCAGTGAAAGAATGTGACGACCCGGACTGTAAGGAATGGAGGATGGAGGCAAACACAATGAGGGCTCAGAGGGACAATTATGCTGCTGAGGTGAAATCCCTGCGCTGCAAGCTGCAGCAGAGGTGCATTCCATGATGTGCATTCCATACCATGATGCATTCCCATGCATCATGGGAATGCATCATGGGTAAGTGTGTTGAATATGTCACAAATGCAGTTTCTGTAACACACAATGTGTTGTCATTAAAGTACTGTGTTATGTTTCACAGAGGAGTATCTGCAAGGCTACCGGGAGCATTATGAGGGCATCGACCCTACGGTGAGGCTACGAGAAAACGCAGTCTCCAAGATAAGCAGAGTGAAATCGTTCCTAACTTTCATGGCACACGGTTTCAAGCGCCTGTCTGACTGGCTCTTTCTGAGGGATTTGAAGAGGATACGTGGGTGAGTAACATCAATTACTGTCCATGATGTCAGCATCATTGTGTGTGTTCTCCACATTGATGCTCGATGTACTGATGCGTTTTCCTTTGCCAACAGCTGGTCCCGGAGCCTGATAAAGTTGAGCCTACAGGTCACGACCTCTGACTTTTATATAAAAAATATAGCACACTTTGTCAAATACATGTCGGCCACACCACGCAAGGGGAGCAGGCTCAACCAAAATGACATGACTTTAATCACACGGGAAATTGGTGCCATCCTGAAGTCCCTGAGGAAGAAGGTGGTTATCCACCAGATGCAGGTGAAGCGGGACAAGATGGAAGGTCTGCCGAGCCATAAAGACATCATCGCATGTTTGACTGCGGCTGATACTCGCATCCCTCATCTCCTGGACGTGATGGCCAGCAAGCCGACTACCGCAACCCGTCTCTTGCTCTATGGGTACCTGACCCTCCATTGGAGCTGCATTTATGGCCACCGTCCGGGGGTCTACTCCAACATGACCAACGCCGAGGTCCGAAAGGCGGAGACAACTGGCACTGCCTTTGGCTACCTCATCCACGGGAGTGCTATTAAAACATGTGTTTATTCTGGCAGTGATAAAAATGTTGTGCATGATTGATACTTGTATTGACGCTCTCTACCTCTGTCATAACAGGTAAGCAACCACAAGACGGCCAACGCGTTCAGGGTAGCGCAGCTGTACCTCACCATAAAAGAGTTCGGATGGATGAAGAGGTGGCTGGATATCAAGGAGACGCTGACCTGCACCCAGAACCGCTACTTCCTATATACAGCGGGGAAGAACCCGTTGAGGAACCTTGTCTACTCCCTGAGGTTGGCATGGGCTGATGTGGGGCTAAAAGGTCCCATTAACTTCACCGACCTCCGCACATTCCACGCAGATAATGCGAAGAGGTTTCAGGATCCAGGCAACCGCCAAAGAGTGAGTGATTTTATGTGTCACAACACTGCAACTGCAGACAAATTGTATGCCAAGAATCCTTCTTTGAAGGAGGCTGCGGACATACGGCTGCTCTTCACAGAGTCACTGCAAGCAGCGGCAGCAGCATTAGAAGAACCAGCAGAAAATGAAGAAGGGGGGAGTGAAGACAATTTGGGGGACATTGACAGCTCTGGAGAGGAGCATAGCCCCACTCCCTACCAAGACTCCCCCGATGCTTCGTCAGAGACGTCAGGCGAAGAATTCTACTTAAACTTCAACGCTTGGAGAGCGGCGAAGAGGGAACAGTCAATGGCCGAACACAGTCCCTCAGACATGGGTGAAGAGAGGGTGCCAGACTCTGCACCAACTTCACCCGATACGGACACTGTTACCAGTGCACAAGCCAGTGACCTAATATTACACCATAGTTGAGTTGGTACC
Source organism: Pogonophryne albipinna (assembly GCA_028583405.1). Classification (NCBI taxonomy): domain Eukaryota; kingdom Metazoa; phylum Chordata; class Actinopteri; order Perciformes; family Artedidraconidae; genus Pogonophryne; species Pogonophryne albipinna. The sequence continues at coordinate 3,227,770 of CM053264.1, read as the reverse complement.
GGATCATGGGAGTGGAGAAGGATGAGTTGGTACCGGATGATGGGAAATTGAGAAGGATGAGTTGGTACCGGATGATGGGAAATTGAGAAGGATGAGTTGGAACCGGATGATGGGAGTGGAGAAGGATGAGTTGGTACCGGATGATGGGAGTGGAACAAGTGACAATAGTGAGCAGCATGAGAGGGGAGAGAAATGGGTGCGGACATCTCTATGCTGAAAATCTGGGTGTTCCCCCCTTTAAGATCCCCAGGGGCACGAGGTTCTGGTGGTGTGCATGGAGGGGTATAGTCTGAGTGAGGAGTGCTCAAGTGTTGGAGGATGTGTACGGCAGAGGAGGGTAAAACAAAAAGTTAAAGTGTGAACTTCCAGCAGGGCAGGTGGTGCAGTGAAGAAGGACCAATATTGATGCTGGTGGGTGGGCGGTTGAGCACCGCACAATCCACCCCCTTTATGTGTTACCAGGGCCATGAGAACATCCTCCACAGTGCACAAAGTGCTCGCACCTCCATGCGCACCGGGACAGGGACCCAAACTTAAGCACACATCCTCTGACAAAAACCCAAAATGAATGACTTCCATACAAGCATGCCCCTGGTCACCTAGAAGTGTCTGAATGTCTGGTAGTCACGTGTCCTCTGTAGGAAGCTTAAGGGCGGACGATAAAGCACCGCAAACTCCACCCCCCCCTTTAAGGTTCCCAGGGGCATGAGGTTCTTGAGGGTGTGATCATCTGGGTTTAGTCCGTGGGGGAGTGCTTAAGTCCGGGGCCCGGGGACCCACGGTGCGCGAGGTTATGGAAGTACGCATGTCAGGGAGACATGCTGGAGCTGCTTAGTCCGTCCTTTGGGGCTCTGTGAGCCGCCACAGAGAGGTGCTTTTCGCGCTCTGTCTCCTGTGAAATAGCCTGTTTGCCCATGTCAAATCTTGCTATTAATTGATAACTTTTAGGAATCTCTGTTTGACATATGTTCAGAATGTGCTCATTCTGAATGACCCAGTGTACACATCGTATCTGCAAAACGATGATGCAAGGCTGGGTTACGATGTGTACACTGCATGGACACAATTTTGTGCATTAAAGTATGTATAATAGACATGTATTTAAATCACTTTTACCACTATTTAAACCATCTTTTCCTGGATTGTAAAGTGAGTTGCTGCAGCCTGTTCTCTGTGTACACTCTCTCCCAATTTCAAACACTTATTCCTGGGTTGAAAAGCCATGTGCTGCGTGCTGCTCTCTGAGTACAGTCTCCCTCTATTTACAATACTTCCCCCCCCCTTTCAAACACTTTTCCTGGGTTGAAAAGCCATGTGCTGCGCCACTTGTGCTCTGGGTACACTATGTCTGTATTCACAACACTTTTCCCGACATTTCAAACAGTTTTCCGCACATTTTAAACACTTATTTGCAATGTCTATTTCATGGACATCACTTTACGCATTAAAGTACGTGAAATTGACATATTATTTTGTACACTTTATGGACAACGATGTCCACTCAGTGGACATTACGCCCCCTGGTGGAATTGTCCTGAATTACGCGAGACACCCCAACAATTTAACATTTTATATCTCTGCGGAGAAAGCTCGTCCGTCTCCGATTCTTTTTCCACGTGGAAGATCCATGTAGCACCCCGGCATATTTTTATTGCGCTCTGGGGCCGAACCGCATGTCTGTACACTTGGCGTTCCGCGACCGGTAGTAAATGTCCACACACATGTTCCTAATATATGTAATTAGAATATCATGGAATATATTGACTCCATACCGTGTATTTTTTTGCAAAAGGATTTTTGTATTATATATATTTGTTGAACGCGGAACAAACAATGAGGTATGGATATGTTTTTGATATTATGTTATGCACCGACACAAGGGCCCTTTCTCATTTCTCCAACTCCCCTCCTCGACTCCCCTCCTCGACTCCTATCCTCGATACTTAGTCCCGCCCACAGGAGATGCGAGCCGAGGAGCCGAGGAGGGGAACCGAGGAGAGAGGAGGGGAAGCAGCAGGCGGTGAGAGAAATGAGAACTCCTCTCCTCTGCGCGGTCATATTAAAGCGACGTCCGTTAATTATGACGTGGCAACAGCTGCATCAGCTGTGAGCGTTTTGTGAGAGCGCTGTATTTTGTAATCTCTGTTAGATCAGCTGAACATTGTTCCCCCACATAACCTATTTACTTAGACATGTAGGCTACATTAGGCTTATGTACGTTTCATATATGCACACATACAAACACAAAAAAACAAAACAATGACTGTCTATACACTATAGGCTATGTTAACCTTTTTATACTAGTAGGCTAAATGACATGATAAATCATCAACTCACACCTCTTTCACAAAACACCTGCAACAAATTTGTAATCCAAGTAATTAACGAGTCATGAGGGACCTAACAGGCTATATAAGGTCCAGGCACACCTGTGATTTAAATCTCAACAACGAAAAACCAGTGACCACATTAAACAAATTGAGTCATGAAACCCGCTGTAGCATGTGCCTTACGGCAGTGGCAACAACTTCTGACCAACAACAGGAATCAGGAGAGACGCCGATCCCAGCGCTGGAAAGCGAGAATGCGCAAAGCCATCCTGCTTCATCTTGAGGTATTTGAGTGTTCGATTACAATTGTTTTAAATAGTTGAAAAATAGCTGGCTTTTTTCATTGGAATACAACATTGGATTAATTTGTTATGACAGAATATGTATGTGCAGTTTAGTTTGCTGGATAAAGGTATTGACCTGTACATTTTATTCTTCCTGCAGGTTCAACACCCACACTCATACAAACATTTGAACAGCAGTGTCCCGGTGCTGGAGCTGTACTTCGGAGATGGGTGCCTGCTGAAGGACTTCAGGATGAGCCGAGACTCCCTGGAGGCCTTGATGCGGTGTCTGGGGCCTGAGAGGAGACAGGCCTGGGGACACCACATGACTGTCTTGACAACTGTGTACTGGCTGGCACACGGGTTGTCATTCAGTGTGGTGTCCCGGGCCTTTCAGGTACCCCTCTCCACGGTCCACAGACTGGTCCACCAGGGAGTGGAGGACATCGCTGCTCTCAGACAGTCTGTGATCAGGCTGCCTGCTGGTCCAGAGCTGGAGGAGGTCGGGCAGGGCTTCCAGCAGTTGGCCGATAGCCCGGCATTTAGTTCATGTGTGGGTGCCATTGATGGGTGCCACATTAGAATAAAGACCCCACCCGGACCCAGTGGCCAGGACTACATAAATCGGAAGCTCTTTCCTTCCATACAGCTGCAGGCTGTATGCGATGGGAAGGGTAAATTCCTACAAACATTCGTAGGATTTCCGGGCTCAGTGCACGACACCCGTGTACTAAAAAACAGTACATTATACAAAGAGGCTCTGTACCCTCCACCAGGGTACTTTATTGTGGGAGATGGTGGCTATCCGTGCATTGTACACCCCATAACGGTCGTAACACCGTATCGGGAGCCACTACAGGGGAGGGTACAGAGCCGCTTCAACGGCTGCCATGCAAAAGCGCGCAGCATCATTGAGCGCGCTTTTGGGATACTGAAGGGGCGATGGAGGTGCCTCCTGTCGAAGGCCTTGGAGGTGAACCACACCTTTGTCCCTGCTGTGGTCACTGCCTGCTGTGTACTGCACAATCTCAGCATTACTGCAGACATGACTCAACTGTTGGAGGAGCAGCAGCAGCAGCAGCAGCAGCAGCAGCAGCAGCAGCAGCAGCAGCAGCAGGAGGGGGTAGAGAGGTCTCCACCTCGTCCTGTGAGGGGGGAGCGAGGTGGACAGGGCCGGAGAGACAGACTGGCAGACCAAATCTCGGCTCCTGACCACAACCCGGTCCAGCTGAACGACCACGATTATTGTTGAGAGGATTTTTATTTATGGCCAGTTTTTTTGTTACCCGTTTGTTTTCTTCACCGATGAAAAATGCATTTACTGGCCAGATGCATTACTGGGTTACTTTGTTTGTCCATTTATATGCCTTATTTCCAATTTCACCTTGCTCAAGTTTATTTAGAGCAAAGGACTTTACAGACCCATGTATTTATTACAAATTGTATGTGAAATAGGCCATCGCACAATCTCTTCAGAGAGTGTTACGTTTAGTGTTGAAATTGAGTCATGTTCAGTGATAAAATATTGTTATGCTTTGACTGAACTTGAAAAGAAAGAAGAGACATGTGTTAGCAATTTTACTTATGTGGGGTTTGAGCTACATGCAGTAACTTGCCTCAATGTTAATGTATATATTATTTATAATAAAACATCCCTGATATTGCATTTGGATACTTTACACACGGTTGGTTTATGCGCAGAATTATTTGAGGTGGAGATCTAAAAAATGGAAATCAGTGGCCATGACTTTCTGTAGGACTATAGACAGTTATGGCTTGGGTTGCAAAAAGACTTTAAAAACGTTGACTTTTCAGTCAGGTCACAATCATAACATGTATATTCAGCTTTGTATAAAATAAAGATCTCCTTGTATCTTCAGTAAACATGTGTGTTTCTGTATGTCTAATTGTAAAGAAGGCTTCATGCTTGATGTAACCCTATGGTGTTCGGGTCTGTGGGACCCGTTTATTATTTTTCTAAAGAAAAATGCTAATTTATTTTCTCTAACTCACTCAATGGCCTTGGCTCTGCAGGTCTCCCTTGAAAAAGAGGTCAATGATCTTAATGGGATTTCACCTGGATAAATAAAGGATTTGAATTGAATTTTCTGTGAAGAACAGATATCAGAACACATTTTCAGTGACCACCCACTTTACCCCCCCCCCTACACATTTATATTACATACAGGGTGTCCGGGTCCACCAGACCCACGAACACTGGCTGAATAACAGAAATATGAACACACCACACAAGAGTTAAGGTCAAACTTAAATATTTGTACTAAATGTTGTAACATATAAAAATAAAGAATAAATGAACACATCCAAAGTACAGAAAAAAGAAGAAAAAAACAGACACTATTCCTTCCTAACTAGTTCCTCAAAGAGCTTGAGGAATTTGGCGGAGGCTTCCTCCGAGGCTGCCTGCTGGCGGTTGAAGCGGTCCTCCTCCTTGACCGCCTCTGCCTCCAGGAACTGTAGAAAAGGGCTTTTTCTTTTTTTTCGGGGAAGGGGACCGGCAGAGGTGGATGGCTCAACACACTCCTGGCTGTCCGAGCCAGACTCTGTGGCCTCCTCATCCTCCACTGTGGCCTGGCTCTGGACAGCCTCAGTGGATGTTGAGCCACTGCCAGAAGCCACAGCAGCAGTGGCCGAGTCCATCAGGGTGGGAGGGTCGATGGATGGCCTCCCACCGATGGCCTCATGCATGGCCGTAAAATACGGCCATGTGGCTGCTGTGGCCTCTCCCCTGTCGGTCCCTGACCCGGTTGGGGGGCATCTCAACTCCTACAAAAACGAGAGGTAAAGTTATACAAAAGCAGCGAGCAGACACAACCATGGTTTCACAGACACACATGAGTAAACGAAAGAATGATAACACATTACCTTGTATTTCCGTTTCAGGTTATCCCACTTTTTCCCGATCTGCGTGGGGGTTACAGAACCGCACAAGCCAAGGGCCTTTAGAATTTCCCTGAGTGATACAAGAGATGTTTCAAGCTGGTCAGCAATTAATAAGGTCTGCAGCAACAGGTGTCATCTATCAAGCTATCGATATTTAAACTCACAGGTTCAGCAGACAATATTAAAATACCAATTGTAACCACCAATATGTAAATGCTAAGGATCATATGTTCCCAAGCAGGAAAATGTCACTCACTCCCAGGCTTTCTTGGCAGTGTGCCTTCGGCCAGTAAAAAGGTTGTCGTTCTCGACCCTCACTTTGATGAGGGTCAGAGTGTCTTGCTCTGTCCCTGTGAAAAGACAAAGTAAAAGGTGTAGCTTAAAACTGTTGGAAGATTTACAGACTGTAATGAGCGATGGATTCTAGTGTACAACATAGCCCAAACCAAATGATGGTGCTGAATGCTAAACAAAGTTTAACACTTTTACAAAAAAAATTACGTTTACACTTTTAAACATCATGGCATGCTGTAGCAGGATTGGGTGTATTTAAAATGTGAATAAAAACATAAAGAATATCAGGTGAAATGCCAATAAGGAATGTGGTTAGAGGGCTCTAACTGCATACAGACGGGCGGAGTTGGATCGCGCATTTCACTTCTTAAATAACTAATACAACGAATCATTATCAACACTTACATTTGTGCATTGTTCCTGCCATGGTTTTGAAATGATTCCAGCGGTGTGTCACGCCTCTTTTATACCCAACGTTCCCGGAAATGCATCCGCGAAGGAGTCGCGAAGGACCGTGGAGGACCCATCAGTGTATCCTCGGTTAGAGCTCCTCCAGAGAGCCTCCTCGATGCTCGGTGTGCATTTAGTGTGTGTGTGTGTGTGTGTGTGTGTGTGTGTGTGTGTGTGTGTGTGTGTGTGTGTGTGTGTGTGTGTGTGTGTGTGTGTGTGTGTGTGGCAAAGCAATGACACCCTGGCTGCAGCAGAGGACGAAGTGAGCTATATAAAGTCCTGCGGACCTCACGGCATACTACTGTGTGGTGGTTCTACTGATTCGACACAAGCTACCTAAAGAGGCAGTGGTGGAGTTCCAGGTAAGTGCTTCTGACCAGAGGTGGGAAGTAACTAAGTACATGTATTGAAGTACCGTTAGGACTGTCACGATAATTAATTTTGTTGGACGATATATTGTCCCGAAAATTATTGCGATAAACGATAATATTGTCGGCACCGTTGTAAGACCATTTTAGACCACTGACATAATGATAATATATAATAATTCAATTACATCCTTTCAAACAGAACTTTTTATTGAACATCCAACATTGCAAATTAAATGTGAAATAATATTCAAATATATAAATTATATATAATAAAAACAAATTATAATTTTTTTATTAAATCACACAACCAAAACAATCAATTAAATCGAGGCTGAAAAACAGAGCTCTCTCATATCAATCAATCAATGTTTATTTATATAGCCCAATATCACAAATGTTACATTTGTCTCAGTGGTCTTCACAGTTTGTACAGAATATCAGTATGACAATACGACACCTCTGTCCTTAGACCCTCACATCGTACAAGGAAAAACTTCCGGAGAAAACCCACAGTTTAAAGGGAAAAATGGGAGAAACCTCAGGGAGAGCAACAGAGGAGGGATCCCTCTCCCAGGACGAACAGACGTGCAATAGATGCCGTGGGTAAATTGAAAAGATAATACATTTGCAACATACGTAGTCCAAATGTTTGGAAATGCATGTGTGTATAATAGGAAGAGGAATCCACGAGGATATCCATCCAGGACCTATGATCCAGGACCACAGCCACGACTCAAGATCCAGGGCTCGCGATCCAGGACACAGGACCGCAGGATCATCCATGACTCCGGATCCCGGCGTATATAGACACCAAAAAGAAAGACATTTGGGGAAGCTGGGTTAATCGGAACATCAGAGTACACCGGTATAATATATATAAATAAATATGTGCACACATTGTCTCACAAGCAAAATAAAACTCCTTAAAACAACAGTCAGTTGTACAGTCCACTGTCCATACATAGACCCAGGTGCCTCAACAGGCCATATCCAAATCTGTATTTCAAAGATTTCGAGCAAGGAACACCAACACGTTTGCATTGTCGTGCAAATGCATCTTTGATTGTAAACTGTCGGGAAGGTGGGGGCTCTCCATCTCCAGCTGCCGTGTTTGCTCCCAGCTGGGAAACGGAATGGGGTGGTTGTGTGTGTCAGATGCAGTTTAAGGTTGGTCGTATTGTTAGCTTCTGTTGCTACCTTTTTAAAACAAATGCGACACATCGCCCGGCTCATTCAAGTCTGTACATGTAGGTTCGCCTCGTTGATTTGGCTTAAATCCAAAATATTTCCACACCGGAGATGTGGAATTAGGTTTTGCAACCACTTCCATCGAGTCCATTGTTATTTATCGTACGATAAGTCAATTTATTGATCATCGCGACAGGCCTAAGTACCATACTTGAGCACAATTTTGAGGTACTTGTACCTTCCTTCAGTATTTAAATGTTATGCCACTTTGTACTTTTACTCTACTACAATTTAGAGTTGAATGGTGTAATTTTACTGCATTACATGTATTTAATCCCTTTAGTTACTTCACATATCTGGATGAATGATGTGAAATATAATCAAGTGTTGAATCAGACTTTAGTTCCACCTGGAGTAAATTCACAAGCTACCCTGCAGTATACAAAGTCATTCAAACTAGCTGCACCTTTACCAGCTTTGAGAACACTTTCATCAATCATTATAAAACATATCATATATTATTCTGAAATGGACCAATCTGCACAATGACTACTTTTACTGTCGCTACTTTAACTACATTTTGATGATAATACTTTTCTAATTTTATTTGAGTAACATTTTTTAATGCAGGACCTACCTTTACTACCTGTAACATATAATTCTCTGGTACTTCTACATTTAACTAAAGTACAATATCTGGGCGTGTGCATGCGTGTGAACCAAATCATTCTGCCCCCTGTTAACCTAAACATTGGTGTCACCGCTATGTTCCCACCCTCACAGATGCATGACTGGTTGCAGAGAACCACAGGGACTGACGGTACCACCATCCGGCTAACCAGCTCCAAGGCGGCAGGGAATACCTTCACCCTCAGCCAGCAAGAGGACGAGGTAGGTCATTATATCATTCTTGACATGGGACGACAGTCTTTTGTGTATTAGTGGTTGAACAGAGTTATGATGAGGTGTTTTTTTTGTCTCTTTTTTCATGTGCATGTTCCACCTGTATCTCTGAAGCTGCTGGAGTGCTATTTCCACCATGTGAGGGCAGAAGCCATCAAAGGCCTGACCTCGGAGCAGGGCAGGTTCTTTGTGGACTGTGGCGGCAACTCACTGACCAACCTCTACTCGGACCGGCAGCGCCTGAGAAAGAAGTGAGTGACTTACTCAACGAGTATGTTTCAAACTGGGGAATAAGAGCTTTGCAAAAATGCACACTGCCAAGGCACTCATAGCAGTCCTCCATCAACACAGGTATTTGCCACAAGAACCTGGGACTGCGGTGGACGAGACGCCCTCCACCTCCACAGGACCGGCCAGGTATGTGTTCAGACGAGTCAGCCGGCTGTTATTTTGAGTAGAGGGGTGCCATATGGGAACTTCCCGTGATGATGTAAAATGATTTAATGATTTCACAGTTTGAACTCCAAAAACGCTGTAATTGTTGGTGTTGTCTATTACTGTGGGACTCATGGCAGATATAGAAAAGCTCAATGCAGAGCAATATAAAAGTAAAACGTACCGTTTTATGTGCGCTAACCCTGCCGAGGTAAATTATGTTGTGGGATCAATAGAATACTGCCTTCACTATGTTTAGACTATTGATTGGTATACAGCAGAGTGGAGGCCCACTTTCAACTGCATCATATGCCCGCTCGCTGTGTCCTTCCCATGTAGGGTGAACTGTTGGCCAGTGGGCGGCCCTGCAGTAGCGTTAATAGACATGGTGTTTATTTCCCCCCTCCAGCCTGCCAACACCGCCTGTATCCCTGGGCAAACAGTGGGACAGGTTTTTGGAGGTCTTTCCTGTCTCTCTACACTCTGCGCCACAGAGTAAGAGGCTGTGTGTAGGGGCCGGCTTCACTGCACACAGGCCCATGTACCAGAAGTGGAGGAATGTGCAGCTCCTGGAGAGATCATCATACATTCTCAGTAAGTATTTTGCACTCAGGCAGTGTTGTGTTCCCTTGATTGCACTGCTCACTCGTTTAACTCGTCACACACAGGTCAGGCAATGGGCAGGCAAGCCACACAACCGACCGAGGAGGCGGTGCGACGGGCCCTCACCAAGGAGGGCTGGGTTAACAACACCCCCTCCGTACAGGGTGTTGTTGGGTGGATGGCTCGCTCCTCTAGATGTGCCAACATGCAGTCAGAGCCTTATCCGCTCTATTTCAGAGCAGAGCTGGCGTGGGCTTGCTGTCCGGGACTTTGGGGGGTTGAAGGGCAAAGGTGAGTGCCACGGCCTATATTGTGTGAAAAGCAGGCTCATTTAAAAAAAAGGTAAATGATTTGAATGTCTGCATAAACACTAACGCCCTTCTCTATGTTCCCATTGAAGGTGTAGTCGCCACATGTCCCATGGACAAAGGGGATGTCGTGTGCGATTACCACGGCACCCTTATCTCAGAAGCTGAGGGACGTCAAAGGGAAGACTCCATCTACCGCATCTTTTTTAAGGAGTTGTGCATTGATGCCTCCTCCCGTTGTGACTGCCACCCTGAAGTGGAGACATATGGACGCCTCCTGAATCACTCCAGGAAGCGTCCCAACCTAAAGCCCAAAATGTTTAACCTGACCTTCCCAGATGGCCCCAGACCGGTGATAGTGTTCCTCGCCCTGCAGAGCATTAAGGTTGGGGAGGAACTCGCCTGGGACTATGGCGTGACCAGGACGTCATTTGGAGGAGAAGGGAAGGACCTTGCCTGGTTGGACATGTAGCTACCCGGTAAGAGATGGCCACACACACACACACAGAAGCACAGCGTCAATCAGAGGACTGTACTGGACCCCTAAGGTTTCTTCTCGCCTCTGCAGTGAACACTTTGAGTGTCATCACTACAGCACTGACTCATGGGTATAGACCCTTTTCTTTAATCAATGAAAGGCCAAATTAAGAATTTGCCAGTAGAGCAACATTAAAATCCTTTTTTTTAAAGCAACCTATCACATTTGTGTGCAATTAATCCATAAAGTCTCTATCATAGATGTAACAATACCCTACATACTTGTTAAAAAATAAATAGCAAGCTTCAATAAGCTTATTTTACTTTGTATTATTATATTAATTGCAACAATAATTGTTTATTAATTATTTGCATATTTAACATGATCGCCCTCTATTGTCTATGAAGTACACTGTTAATTTGAAACCAAAATAAAAATGTCAACATAACTTAAAGTCATAAATGTCCTTTGTGAAAAACAACGTCTTGCTCTGCAATAATGTCATTTTTTGTTGTTATTTTTGTTTATTAGGGAAGGACACCTGAAGGACACTGCTGTGCCTACCATATGTTCTTTCTCCAAGGGCAAAGAAGAACAGTCCAGGGGAAAACACTTGGTGAGAAGGTAGGTGGCACTGCTAGTGTAAAAGGAGGTTGCAAATGTAAACCATTGTTGTTGGCCATTTTTGTGTTTTAGTGTACGTTTAAAATTGTGTGTGCATATTTGTAAATAGATGTATATATCTATATAATATATATTAAGTTATTGGTTTGTTTTGTATGTCCAATATGTGTTACGTGTCGTGGCCAATCAACACCTTGTTGTTATCCATTTGCAACCTCCATATTCATGTTTTTGTAAATAGTTTCATAAGTTGTGTGTCAAAGTTAAGCAACTGTTCACTGCAAAATGAGTAAGCATATGGAAAACTGTTCAATATATGTTAGAGTCTGCTTGAACGGGGCCTAATTTCATATTGATTTGTTAAAAATATGCTTATTCAAAAACACACATATTCTTGTTTTTGTAAATAGTTTCATAAGTTACACACATGTGCAGACTTTGTTGTGTCATTTTGACTTTTTGTTTGTCCATGTCCTGTGTCCATGCTCTTTAGTTTATTTTGCATTTTTGTCCCGTCTTATATGTTCCCATTTCTGACCTGCACCTTGTCGTGGTGAGTGGGCTTTAAACTAAGACTGGTCATACTGAATAGTTTGTGCACACATTTTAACATGTGATCTTTCTTTCACGTAGGACGCTTGAGGGAAGTTGCAACCCCTCGGCCAATGTGATGTCTTCTCCACGTGAAAGACATTGAAGGCATAACTTATAACTTGAGACCATTTTCCAAAAATTATGACTTTTATTGGCTTAGGCAGTAATGGATTACATCTAACACGAATCAAGATCGTATAGAAAAAAAGGAACGTGTAATCCTTAGTTACATGTAATCGGATTAGTTTTCCTTTTTTTTAATAATAGGGAAACGAAGGATTACAATCTTATTCAAAACGAGAGCCAACCTGCCACAGAAATGAGAACGTGGGGCACTGGCTGAATAAGAGGCTTGGATCCTACTGCCGGGGACCGGCTTGTAAGATCGAGTGCTCGGGCCATCCTTGTTCACCACCGAGGCAGGCCAACTCTCACCTTAGGCCCCAAGGAAAATGTAATTACGTTGAGTGATAGCTATCATAGTAGTGTTTTTACTATCACTCATATATAACAATTCTAATACACATCTTCAGTAGTAAACCCAGGAGTCATTGAATGTTTCGGCTTATTATAACTAAACAATCTCCCCACAGGATAGTGTTAGAAATTAAAATCAATATTTAAAGATATAACATAGATTAAACATACAGTAATTTTGAAACTGTTTTATTGTGAAAATACTTCCGGTTAGCATTCGCCTGTGGTTAAAGTTTATTTTGAAAAGCTATTCCGGAAGGGATCTCCGAAATACCAACAGTAGCTTGACTTCAGGTTTTACGGAAAACACGATTACAGCCGTTAAAATTTATTAAATAAAAAGTCATGAAAGAGATAAGGAGGAGAAAAGGCGTGTGGAAGTAAGCAATGAATGTAAATGTCGAAATCCTCTGTTATGTGCAATATCAGACATTGGTGAAAGGAGGGTGGAAGATTACGTCACAGCAAAGGGGGATGCAGGCAGGAAGAACGAATGTGTGTCGGGCACTTCTCCACGGCCCGGACTGCGAGAGAAAGCTGCAGCTTCTCTCTCCCAACTACCTTCTGTTTGTTTTATTACCGCGCCACTTAATTAAAGTACGCAGGAATATCCTAATAGTAGCCCTGCAAGGTGATCAAATCCAAGCAGTGTGTATTATAGGAACATGTAGCTGTGCGTTTTCAGCATTCACGATTCTTCATCATAGTAGCATGTAGCTGTGCGTGTGCGCTTTCAGTATTCTTCATCATTGTAACATGTAGCTGTGCGTTTGTGCTTTCAGGATTCTTCATCATAGTAGCATGTAGCTGTGCGTGTGCGCTTTCAGCATTCAGGAGGATAACAGAGACGAGTAAGCAGGAGAGATGCCTTCGCTGCCATGCATCAGGACTGAGTGAGCCGAAAAGGGCTTCTGCACTTTTTTTATATATATAGGTGTGGGAGGAGCTTATTTGTCTGTGAGTTTCTTGACGCTACCGTATGTTCCCATAAGCAGGTAAGTTGCCATGTATTTTCTTAATCCTATGTTTGACCTTTGTAATAACCCCAATAAAATGTTCATTACAAATTGTTATGTTGTCTCCTTATTTATTTACAATTCAATTGTTCTCTTAATTAATTTCAAGTGGGCCGCCATTTTAGTTTCAATGCATGAGGAGGAGTAAGCACGTGGGCGTCTGTGAGACTGACCGTTGAGCGGCCCGGTCAAGCAAGGAGGCAGAGAGTTCAAATATAACCCGGTGTGGGCATTTATTACTCCTTGTGGTACATGACACAGCCTCAATCTTACTGTTTCATGTGAACACAGTCACCAGCAACAAGGATCTCACACACACTACCTGTCCACTGACAGGGAAAACAGAGCCTAAATACACACACACTAATCAGGCAAATAAGACACAGGTGAGGGGGGAGGAGGCAACACAGGGCACCAGGTGAACCCAATCACCAGCCACAGACAAAACGGAAGGGGAAACACTTTCAAACTAAACCACATTTGCAATATTACAAGGCCCGAAGCAGTCAGTCCACAGTGACAAAGTTACCTTTGTCACAGTGTCCATTTTAGGTTACAACCTGGAAAGGGTTTGACGGTTAGGATTAGAATTATAGTGAGGGAGAGAGTATCAGGCAGTGAATTATAAGGGGCCACCAGAGAGAGTGAACCTGCCACAGATATGAGAACATGGGGCACTCGCTGAGTCAGGGAAGAAAGGGTTTGAATCCTGCTGCCAAGACGGCTACAGGACTGAATGCACTGGCCATCCATTCTCTCCGCTGAGGCAGATCCAACTCCCACCTTAGACCCCAAGAAAAATGAAATGACGTTGAGTGATAGCTATCAGTGTTTTTACTGTCACTCACATATAACAATTCTAATACACATCTTCAGTAGTAAACCCAGGAGTCTTTGACTGTTTCGGCTTATTATAACTAAACAATCTCCCCCAGGATAGCCCTGAAAGGTGATCAAATCCAAGCAGTGTGTATTATAGGAACATGCAGCTGTGCGTGTGAGTTTTCAGCATTCAGGAGGATATGCAGCTATACGCGTGAGCAAGAGATGCATTCGCTGCGCTGCATCAGGACAGAGTGAGCCGGAAAGGGCTTCCACACGCTGTTTATATAGAGGTTGTTGTGGCAGACGTCATTCTTTGGCGGGGGCTCTAAGGCCCCCCCCTGCGTCCTTTTGTGAATGGGTCAGATTAACAGAGGAATAATTCACAGCAACCATTGGTAAAGTTATAACAAATATGCTGATTTAATGGCAAAAGATACAATAACACAACATCACGAAGTAATCCGGATTACCCCGGCTCTGGTTCCTCCCGCTGGGAAATCTTACTTACTTCGTCTTGGCAGCAGGAGGAAGAGAGGGCGAACCAAAGACAGAACAGGCTTACATACTAAAAACCAAAACAGGAGGAGCTGGCGTGTCGTAGCGAATCAGCGCGAGCCAGCAGAGGACCCGGAAACAAGAGTCTCTTAGGTTGTAGCAAAACAAACACATCTGTCTCGTATTCCTGCAGCTTTAACACACACACATTCTTCCGACTTCCCTCTCTGCTCCCCTCCCCCATCATTTCTAGTCTCCTGTCATGCAAACCTGCTCCTTATTTCACACAGAGTAATTTAAGCACATTTAAGCCAACCACTTCACAATGTTGTGGCAATTTAGTACTCACAACCTGACAGAATAAAACAGAAAGAAATCAATAAACCACAAACACCGGTATTGTTCAGCATAATGAATACATACATCTCATCCTGCAGTCCCTCATGAATGTCACATGTCTTTCTTTATGAAAGCCATATTTGTAAATGTTTAACCGTCATGGGGCCACAAGATCAGTCAACTAACCAAAGTTAACTGTCCTTGTAGCCTAAAGCCATCGCTGAACTCCCTCTCACCTCGAGGTCAGATTACTGGACTGAATACATTTATTGATAATTCAGACCTGAACTGTGTGACTCAATTTTCAAGGCCTCTTCTGGGTCTGCCTGTCATGCCTCATTAACCAACAAGAATGTAACTGCATTAAATCTGAGGAAAATCCCCCCTTGGCTTCCCCTGTCATTTACACAGACTATTGATCATTAACAGAGAAACTCAAGGGGCCTCTTTTAATATCTGGAAATTGCAACAAGACTTTCTGCCATTTACAAAGGTAACACACTTCTTATATATCAGGGGACATTAAGATGAATATACCAGAAATACGCTGTATCAAACTTTCACTTCAAACTTTCAAGTTACTTCAGTTTTCGCACAAGGTGTAGGAGGGGCTTATTTCCCATGTAACTTTTGTGGTTCTCAGAGATGACACAGATGAAGGTGGGCCAGCCCTGGGCAATCCCCCAGTTCTGGGGGGCGATGTCTCAAGAGGCGGGTGCAATCGGGGCGTTACCCACTCTGGGCCGTCCTCTCCAGGCTTGGCTCCTGAGAGGGGACAGGCTGAGACAGGGGCTGCGTCTCAGGTCGACTATTTTCATTTCCTCGGTCCTCGGTATCACCGGAAGTTGATTTTTCTGCACCATCTTGAGTAGCGTCTATTAGAGCAGGGGTTCCCAACCTTTATTGTGCCAAGGACCAGCAGATACATAAAAAAAAAATCGCGGACCGGTTGTCAATTTTAACTGATTTTAATATTTACTCACCACCAGCAGGTAGCAACAGAGGCTAATTGTATGTAGCAGCCTGAACAAATACTAGAACAATATGCATCCAAAACATATTAACGACGTTTAAGAAAGAACCGGTGTCGTTCTTTGGTTTTTCGGAAAAACGGAAAACCAAAAATCCGACGTTATTCCGTTTTTAAACCAAAACGGGAAAACAGATAATTCAACGTTTTGGTTTTGTTTGTATGATTTACGGATAATCCATTGAATGCTGGGAAAACTAGGAGAAGGCGCATTATGAAGGAGATGTCCGGTCGCCTGTGTGTGTCATAAGATATTATGATAGTGACGTTCGTTCCGGTGCACGTCCGACAGCATTTAGCACTACATCGAGATTAAGATTAAACTAATTTATTTTGGGAACACCCGCATATAGGCTACCTATGGAGTTAGCCAGATGTGTGTAAATTACTGTTCATGGTCATTTGAAAACAAATGCCGGTGTCGGACAGACACAAACACACCGAACACACAGAGCTGAGCAGAGCACATATCACACACATCATGCGCCTTGGTGACTGGACATCTCCTTCATAAAACTAATAAAAGGGAGAGTAATCGGGCAGTTCGATGTGTGTATAGATGTGTGTAGAGGTGTGTGTGGTTAACACGTAGCAGCCTGCAGTCACTCTTAGGCTGTTCTGAAGAAGGTAAACACAGCAGTAGTAGTACAAATGCCCCTTTCGTCTCATTAGTATGCATACAAAAGTGACAGGTGACACGCCCCCAATTATGCAAATGAGCTAAGTCCCGCCTCCATTGTTCGAAACCCTTTGATGTGATTGGGTACAATCATGTTAATGAGCTAAGTCCCGCCTCCCATTGTTCGAGATCCTTTGATGTGAGATAATAGGTATGTGTGGAATGCCCCCCAGGGTAATGCCTTTGTTGTCTATTTCTTTGATGTGTTGATTAAGGTAGTCTCTTTGAAGTTATATTGTCTGATAGGTAGGTGTGGAATGCCCCCCAGGGTAGTGCCTTTGTAGTCTAATTCTTTGATGTGAGATAATAGGTAGGTGTGGAATGCCCCCCAGGGTAGTGCCTTTGTAGTCTAATTCTTTGATGTGAGATAATAGGTAGGTGTGGAATGCCCCCCAGGGTAGTGCCTTTGTTGTCTATTTCTTTGATGTGTTGATTAATGCAGTCTCTTTGAAGTTACGCTGTCTGGTCCCCTCAGGGTTGTATAATCTAATTAGCCTGTGATGTTATCCCCTTTGAGGTGGTGTGTTATAAGCCTTTTTGATGTTAATCTATGTGTGTCTTTGAAGTTAAGTGTGAGACTGTCTAACCCCCTCCCCGCCCAGGCCTCTCCCCCCTTTCTCCACCCCCTTCCTTTTGGCCCCTTCCTTTTATCAGATAGGGGGAATTAGATGAAAATAGGAATATTCTCAAATTAAAAAAGACAGTAATCTCCATTTACCAAGTCACCTTGCAAAAAAGAAAAATGGCCAAGAGACGCCTGTGACAACTTACCGATGTAGCGCCATTCGAGAAAACGAATGCCTCAGCGGGGTGGGAGTCAGAGCCTACAGCCAGAGATCTTTGCATAAACTTATCTCGTGCCCTCTTTTTGGTCATGTGGAGCGCGTTTTACAGTGGGGCTCCGCCTCCCACTCAACATAACAAGTCCCTCCTTCTTCACCAGATCATTTAAAAGTGAGAATCCCTCAAGGACATTCGTTGAAAACTAACCATGGATCTGAGAAAAAACAACTCTCTCCCCGCGAGTTGCAGCCTAGAGCAAACACCTAGAGGACCCCCGTCCTCTCCAACAATATGGACACCCGATCTCGACAGCTATATGGCTGGCATTGACGTTACTGGCTTGGTGGATATGTATCAACCTCTATCTACTCCATCCGAGTCTCCAGGGGAATCAACCGCTTACCCCGCTGATTCGCCGTGCTTTCCTTGTGCACCCGGGGGTGACGACGCAGAACGTGTTAGGACATCGGCATTCCTGAATACGGTAAAAGCTGTGGTGGTTCATCTGCTGGACAGGGTTGTGCACCTGTACAGAAAGGAAAAATGTTACGGGTGTCAAGTCGACCACCCCAGTCAAATGCAGCACGAGTGTTTGTTTCCGACCGAAGAATACTATCTGGATCGAAACTATGATGAAGTGGTAAAGAGACTGTAGACTGTTCGTTTCATTCCAGCCATTCGGGACGCTCTACACCAGGGCCACCTTCATGTGTCAGAGAGGAGAGTCTTTGGAGCTACCGAGGCGATTCTGCACAATCTCAGAAACACCAGACTCTTTGAGGCTAAAATCGAGAAGCTATACGACCAGCTTCTAGAGAATAACGAGACCCAGCTGAAGAATATAAGAGCAGCTTGGGACTTTTGGCAACACTAGGAAGAGTTTTGTTTTGATACTTTTTCGTTAAAGTATGTTGTTTTTATTTTATCTGTTTTATTTTTTACTTGATCTAATGTGTCCTGCCTAAAAAATCATGTGTTATTATTTCTCTGCTTGGAGAAAATGTTTTATTTCTTGATACATGTGTGACATATCAATAAAATGAGTTGTAAGAAAAACCGTTGTACTCATTACCTCGTCGGGGTGTACCAGGGAACATGTCTGAGAAACGTGTCATGCAAAGGGTGTACTACACTCCTTCTAATCCAGGGAGTTTAGGAGGTGTGGATAAACTCCATAAAGCTGTACAGAATGAAATGGGTAAACAAGTAAATGTAGAGAAAGTCAGAGAATATTTATCTGAGCAGGATGCATATACTTTGCATAAGCCGGCTAGGGTGCATTTTGTAAGAAACAGAGTTTTCGTACTCAGGCCGCTACAACAATTTCAAGCAGATCTTTGTGATATGCAGTCGCTGTCCAAATATAATGATGGTTTTAATTATTTGTTAACAGTCGTAGATGTATTTTCGAAAAAAGCCTATGCTCAGGCATTAAAGAAGAAGACGGGCATAGAGGTTACCAAAGCCTTTGATACAATTTTAACACACAGTCAGATGCCCAAAAAGATACAAACAGACGCAGGGAAAGAATTCTTTAACAAAGTTTTTCAAACCTTATTAAAGAAACGAGGTATTGCACATTATGCAACAGCCAGTGATATGAAGGCGTGTGTGGTCGAGAGATTTAACCGTACGCTGAAAACTAAAATGTGGCGGTATTTTACAGCTAAAAACACTCATAGGTATATAGATGTCTTACCTGAACTAATTGAAAGTTACAATAATAGTTATCACCGAAGTATTAAAATGACACCAATGCAGGTGACCAAGGAAAATGCGGCTCAAGTGTTTCGGAACCTGTATACCCCCTCTGGCCTTCCTAAAAAAGCTGCTGCCAAAATGAACTTTAAGGAGGGGGAGCTTGTAAGGATATCCAAATTGAGAGGGGTATTTGATAAAAAATATGAGCAGAGTTATACGGACGAATTATTTACGGTGTCTGAAGGCCTACCTCGGCAGCCACCTGTTTACAAACTCAAAGATTATGATGGAGAAGAGATCAAGGGGACTTTCTATGAGAAAGAGTTACAAAAAGTGAAGCTATCCAGTGACAAGGCTTTTCAAGTGGAGAAAATTCTGAAAAGGCGTGTGGCGAGAGAGAAAAAACAAATGTTTGTATCTTGGAATAACTGGCCAGAGAAATTCAACAGCTGGGTTGATGCTGGCGAGATCAAAGATGTATAAAAACAAACAGACTCAACGCTCAGTCCTTCATTACAGCCATGGAGATAAATGAAGGGTTCTACATTACGCTGCCGTCCAATGCCAGCCTTGATGTATTTCAAAACAATACAAGCTCTAGTTATCAGGTGAACCTGGCGCAACCTTTACACTTGGATGGTTCGTGGCAGGTCGCCATGACAGAAATGTCATACCCACACACCTGGTATAACATACCTTTGGAGGTAGCCTGTTTTGAATGGATAAAGAAACCGAAACCCCCCGCTATAGCGAGCAAGTTAAAGCTGCAAATGTTTCGAGGTGGTTACTATAGTAGCATAACTCAGCTCAAGGAGGAACTCGAGTCCTGCTTCAGAAAAATTGACTCTGATGTCAGTTTGTACTATAGTCCAATTCACAGGAAAATTGAATTTCAGGGCGGGGGGCAACATCGTTTTCGCTTTCCAAAACCCGTCGCTTATATGCTTGGAATAAAACCAGACCAGTGGCTCAAATTTGATGATAAATCAGCAGCCTCCCCAGCGGATATAAATGCAGGCGTAACTCATCTATACTGTTATAGTAACGTGGTCAGTCACCAGAGGGTAGGTGACGCTTTTGCTCCTCTCCTGAGAACCGTGGATATAAAAGGGACATTCGGTGACACCATCACCCAATATTTTAGTCCTGCATATTACTTGCCGGTAACAAAAACGCACATTGAGAATATACAGATAGAGATAAAAAACGATCAGAACGAACCAATAAAGTTTACCTACGGCAAGAGTGTAGTGAAACTTCATTTCCGACCTTCAAAAGCCGGACAATCTTTTGCAAAACGATGATTCATCACGACCCCCAACGTTTTGTGAGTTACTATGAAAATCAAGCGGGAGGCTCATTACCGGGTTTTTATGGTACACCGGTGATGTACGGCCGAGGCATTGGCTCTATATTTTCGAGATTATTTCGTTTTGTCGCCCCCCTGGTGAGAAAAGGGTTCGCCATAGCTAAACCTCATCTGAAATCGGCTGCCAAAAATATTGCATCAGACGTCATCAGTAAGGCGGTCCATAAATTTGGCCGCCAATCAGATCATGGGTCCCAAGAAGGAGCCGGTGGTCTGATGGTTTTGGCAAGAAGGGCCAGAAAGAGACCTCCAGGCAAACGGGTTCCGACAGGTGTTAAAAAAGGAAAGCACTCAGCCAAAAGAAAATCATTAGGGAAAAAACACCCTCGGAGAAGGAACGTATTTGGGAGAGATATATTTTAGAGTGTTAAATATGGCTCTTTTACATCACAAATCTGCTGAATGCAGCATGGCAGAGTTAGATTTATTTTCTGCTCCCATGACGCAGCTTTCTATCGATGAAAAACACTACACAGAGGTACTTCCGTTGTCTGCCATTACAGAGGACGGACCGATTGAATTTTTCATTCCCGGGGACGGGGATAAATACCTAGATATGAATGACACCTTGATGCATCTCAGGATCAAAATAACCAACGCCGATGGGACTAATCTGGCAGCTGATGCCCCCGTGGCCCTCGTTAATTATCCTCTGAATACAATTTTTAGCCAATGCGACGTTATTCTAGGGGACAGGCTGATTTCTCAGTCCAGCTCGACTCATCCTTACAGAGCAATGATTGAGACGCTATTGAATTACTCTGATTCTACTTTAAAAACTCAGTTCACTGCCGGCTTATTTTATAAAGACACTGCGGGGGCTATGGACTCTGTAGTGATCGCCAATGGGCCAAACAAGGGTCTAGTAAAGAGAGCTATATTCACAGCAGCATCTCGAGAGCTTCATCTGATGGGGGCCCTACATACTGATATATTTTTCAGCGAGAGGCTTCTCCTGAACTCTGTAGATTTGAGAATCAAACTCACCAGATCTAACGATGCCTTTACTCTCATGTGTGCAAATGATTCTACATACCGTCTAAAAATACTGGGGGCTTCACTTTTTATCAAGAAAGCCACCATCTCCCCTGCCGTGCGTTTAGGTCATGCTGCGGCTCTGATGAGAGGTAACGCCCTCTACCCTTTATCTCGGGTAAACATCAAAACATATAGTATACCGGTGAATTCCAGAATATGCAACCAGGAAAATCTCTTTCTGGGCAATATGCCTAAATACATAGTATTGGGTATGGTAAATCACGAAGCCTTCACCGGAAGGAGAACGCTTTCACCTTTTAATTTCCTTCATAATGATATGGAATATCTGGCTTTGTGTCAGGACGGCAGACAAGTACCGGCCAAAGCATTCCAACCTCAATTTAACCACGGGTCCTCAGTCAGAGAGTTTTACAACATGTTCACTGCTACAGGGAGACACATGAAAGACTTACCTCTGAGTATTGACAGAGAGGATTTCGAACAAGGATACTCACTATTTGTATTTAATCTCACTGCAGCGGAAGATGCGGACGCACTGTCTCCCATTACAAGCGGTAGTTTAAGACTGGAAATGAGATTCAGAGTGCCGCTACCACAGACTACCACTTTAATCGTATATTCTTGTTTCGATTCGATTCTGGAGATTAATTCAAAACGTCAAGTGTTGGTAGATTATTACTAAGAAGACTACAACATGAATAATCATCAATTGGACAGTCTCCTGCGTCACATGGTGGGGGACTCTTTTGGCGGGGTGTGGGCGTCAGATCAGCTACCCCGAGTAAAACAATTATTTAGATATCCTGTATACATGATTGTAAACACCCACCCCTCCCACATGCCCGGAGAACACTGGCTAGCAGTGACTTTAGAGGAAGAGGATGGGGTTGGAACTTTTTTTGATTCTTTCGGATTTCCCCCCGATTTTAGTCATTACCCAAAAAGCATCCTACATTTTCTAGAAAAACAATGTAAAACTATTTTATACCACAATCATCAACTGCAGAATGTCGTGTCTACAGCCTGTGGTCAGCACTGTGTTTTCTATCTATGTAAAAGAGCGTCGGGGTTGTCTTACGAAAATGTCTTATCTCTGTATCAAGATGATGTGATAAAAAATGATGCTGCTGGAACGAATTTTGTGAAAAAATACCAAAGGTGTGAGAGACGTCATAAAGACACTCATTTTAACCACAGTGTTTGTTCTCTACAAATGTTTAAAGATTGTTATAAAATGTAGAAAAATAAAAAAGGTCTGAAGACAAAATTAATTCATGTGACTCTGTCTTTATTAGGAAAACAAAATATAATACAACTTAGGGGGTAAAATGTAACCAGCTGGGGCTTAATATTCTATCTTTCCTTATTCTTTTCTTCTTAAGCGGGGCACTCGGAGGTTCTTCTGAGGTGTCTGGTGTTCCTGACACCTCCCAGCTGAGGGTCGTAGATGATTTATTATTTCTTCTTCTTCTTCTGGGCATATTTTCTCCATATGGCTCGCCCTCTTTGATTATACGATATTGTTCACGAGCGTGTAGGTTTTGAAAAGCTGATAAAGGAATGTTGATCTCATTCAGACTATTTAAAAAACCCCGCCAGCCTTTAGGCTCCAGGGCATTTGTTTTATACGAGCAGGATAAATGTTTAAATAAATCTAACATGTGTGAACCTTTTACAGCTGTACCCTTTTCTACAAATTCCCCCGTCGGTGTCCATCCAGCTGTACTCGTGATTAATTTACTCATAATGTACTCGGCATTCTTACGGTAACGCAGGGGGAGGTTTTGAAGTACCTCGTTTTTTATTTTATCAACGGATATGCCATCCTTTTCTTCTCCTTTTACCAGTCCCGTGTCTTCAGGTAGAGTTAAAGTAATAGGTCGCTCCTCCTCCCCGTCTTGTTTGAGTAAGGTGAGATATCTCTGTAGCAAGGTGTTGTATTTTCTTATTTTTTCATAAGGGGGTATTCCTGTTTCATTTAGCACTGCTCTCATTTTTTCATCCAGAACATCTTCGGCAGTGCGTCTCATTGTTTCCTTACTATGGGGGTTAGTTACACCCGTCTGATTGAGTTGATTAAACTGGTGAGGTGATAACAAAAACATCTTTTGACTCATGATCGAGTAAGCCCTCCTAAAAGTTGTCCTAAAATGGGTATCACCGCACCAAGCAGAGGCAAAAGAAAACCTCCAGATTGTTTTCTTAAGGCTGTGAATTTAGTTTTTAAGTTGGTCTTTTTACTGGCCAAGAGTTTGAAAATGTTCTTTTGTTTCTTGAGTTTCTTATACTGAGCGCCTGATAGTGGAATGTTACCCTTTAGAAGATTTAGAGACAGCTCACAGAGTGATTGAAGAAAATCCGTGGAGCAGTTCTTGAGAATATCCTTGCGCTTCGACGGCTTGGCTTTACACAAGGCCTTCAGCAGAGGCATGTTTCTTTTTAAACGGGCAGACATGCTGTTTCAAGTTTTCGTTTTTGGTACATAAACAACTGGCCACTGATTAGGTAGTGCTCCCGTTCTAAGTCTGTAGATGTCTGGACAGCTAGGGGTCATGTCTACGATTAAGTAACCGTGAGGTTCCGTGGTTGCATCTTCAAAACTTTGTAGGAAAAATGATTTATTACCCGGGTGTATTTGTTGAGCCAGTATGTTCATTTGTAATCTGTCTCTGGGGTTTTTAAACAAGACCATGTAATTAGTATTCAAACTAATGGTACGACTGTTTTTACCCTGATGAAAAACATTTTGGGTAAGCATCATAACACTCATATTTCTATGATGACGGTATTGGGTGAAAAGTCTGACTACTTCAGGATGCTCCGAGGCCTGAAATATAACATCATCCAATATAATCAAATGACTTTGATCAGGAGGAAATAGAGATTCATCTTGAAATGATTCAGGCAAATCTTTGATGAACTTTATATTTGTATTCTTTTCCTGCAGTTCAGCATACATGGGCTGGAAAGAAGTATAAATCCACACAATATTTTGAGGCTGTACATCCATTACATGAATACAATTTTGCAATACATTCTTGACAAAAAAAGTTTTTCCACACCCACTGGGGCCAACTACTAAACAAGAAAAAGGAACACGTAGTCTGGGCTCAAAGTCAATTTGACGGGGTGAAAACATTTTTGTCTCTTCTTATTATCTCTCAATACCCAAAAGGCAAAGTATTTCCTCCGTCTAGCAGACGTCTCTTATCAAACACAACTCGGAACTTTTTGGTGAATGACACATTTCTCAAAACGAAACCCTTTTTATTCCGTACAATGTTGTGTTGCGGTGCCTCAATTACCCTCCCCCTCTCAGAGTTTTGAACGTAGCCTTCCACCAGATCTGCCAGACTGTCAAAGTTCACTCGTTCACAACATTTGTGCGTTTGTGTGATACCTTTCACACGCATTACTACCTTTTTCTGATTTTTGGTCTGGTAAGCATAACTTTTAGGGCCTGCTGAAACAAACTCTGCAATCGTGTCACCCCCCAGCTCATCTGTAAGATCCCCCAGATAAACCCCCATGGGCAGCGTAGTCTCCCCCTGTCTCGTCACATAGATGCTACTATCTGTGTCGTAGTAGAAGACTCTGTGCTGCAATTTCTCCAATTCACTGTACAGTTTCAGCCTGGCATACGCAGTGGTAAATGCAGCAATGAATATGTTATCCACCTTGTTGGGAGGAGAGTAGCATTTTTCACCGTAACACCACTGAACAAGAGCCGTTCTGTCGTTGAGGAATGAGAAATACTTAATCTTATGTTTAGCTGAAAAAACAAGAGGTTAAGAAATTCTTCTGTTTTGGTCACAATCTTAGTCTGAGTCAGATTGTTTCTCTGGGCAAATTTACCCCAGAAACTGTTGAGACATAGTTTTGCCACTTGTCTTTTGGCTGGATTTGATTTGATTTTATCTGCATCCAGCAAGATACCCTGCTTAGCATGATAGTCTGCCACATACTTTTGTCTGCTCTCATCATCTGTGGCCTCTGAAGGGTAACCTGATGCTTCTTGTTTACCCTTCAAAAATGTATGTATATAGTCTACAAAAATGCTGTCACTTTTCTTCTCAAAATGCCACACCTCTGTGATCTGAGTCATCTTGTACCCCATGTCCAGGGCTTTGGTGAATTCTGTGGTCACCCAAACTCCTGTTAATGCTCTTTCCTCTTTGCTATGCATGCAGGGCCCCTGTTGGTTGTTAAGCTCAGCGCATGTACGGCATAGGGTGAACACTAGCTTACCCGCTGCAGTTCTGTAGGGCAGGACAGGAAAGTAAAGACCCCGGGGAGGGTCTACTGTGGCTCTGATTAACCCAAAATAACTGTGAGGGTCTTTGAAATCTCTGAATATGATCTGGGGGTGTCCAAGTGGATATAGGCCTGTACAGTTTACAAAAGGGTAGAGTGAGGTGAAATCACAATAATGAACCAGTTCATCTGCCGCGGTTGTGTGCCTCAGCTTTACAGCACATGTCCTTCCCCCGTATAGAGCATCGCGGGGGGTCAGTGGTTCTGGCGCTTTGTATGCCCTGAGGAAAGCCTGCAAATCTTGATTGGATTTTTTCATCTCCACCCATGTATGCTCACGCATAATGATCACTTTGGCCCCGTGAACAGACTGTAGCTCATGCAGCTTTTCCTCACTAGCAGCATGGAGCTGCTCAAATGTGCCACCTGTCAAGGGGTTTTTCTCATGGCCCTTGTAGCAAGATGGACATCCGTGATAGAAGCAACCAAGAAATTCCCAAACAATCTTGGCCCCGGCTACTTCAGCAAAACCATCCACAACAAAACGTCCCACTCGTTTTTCTCCTTCATTCAAAGCATGTTGAATAAATACACCTTCAGTTCGGGCTACCCATTCTAGCCATTGAACACCTGCGTCTGAGTATGTCTTGTTTTCACGGCGGTAGTCGTCGGGTGGGGGTATTGCCAGGGTTTTGGGCTGTAGAAAGTTTGTGGTAAAAACTTTCATACAAGCAGAAGCTATGGTCGCACGACTAAAAGGATCAACTCCTGTCTCTCCGAGAAACCCTTTTCGAAATAAAGTGGCCCCCTGGGCAAGAATGTCCACATCGTTTTTACAGTAAAGCAATGCCTGCTTTCGAAAATCAAAAGTACCCGTGCGTACCGTCTCATACCAGGTGAAAAAGTCACTCTTTTCATCAGTTGTCATGCGTTCTACCCCATAACAGTGTGCTGGAGGGTAAGGTCCGATATAACTCAGATTGGCCTTAGAGCTGAAACCGTGGGGGAAGTACCCCTTGATTTTATCTTCAAATCCCAAAGCTTTTGGCATTGCTGCTAAACGCATAGAGAGATAAGACAGCGAGTCTATGTACTTTTGCCCGAAATCCTTGTCAGTAAAAGAGATCACTTTACTCCCCTGCATTATCAAAGAGGGTTTTAGCCATTGCTCGATCATTGCGTTGATAATGAGATAGCTGTCAAAACCTTTAGCATTGTGAGCGATGAAGGTTGCATTTTTGAACTTTGGGCGTCTAAAGTGGGCCAGAAACTGCAGGGCACAATCGGTACCCTCTGCGACCCAAATTTCACCCGCAAGGGTTTTTGTGCACACCAGGAAGGGGACATGTACACCATCTGCCCCCGCCATTGTTTCAAAATCATAAAACACAATGTTGTCATTGTGTTCTGTCTCTTTGGGCAACACTCCGATGTAACACAGATGTTTTTCACCATCGGCTGTAGAAGCAGAGGGTAATTTTTCGCTGCATGTCTTACATTTCTTCACAACACACTTGTGTGTTTTATCTGCACTACTCTTGGGAGTGTAGTAGGAAAGTTGACAATCTACACACTGTTTGTGTAAATCGCAGTTACTGGCAATGTCTGATGATCTCTGTGTCTGTTTTTTATGTCGAGAATGACAGCCGACTGTACGACACGTTTTGTTGCAGTCTTTACAAAAGATGGGTTTAAACTCATCCATAGTACATGAGGGGTCAAGGCAGACATAACAATGACCAGTACAGGAATGACCCCATTGAGCGCTGTAGCCTGTGTAACAATGTTCGCAGACAAATGCAGAGCCTAAAAACCCCTTCAAGTTTTTAATCCCATAGTAATGGTTTTGGAAGAGAAACAAAAACACAGTTTTGTCTCGTTTGGGACCGTCTGTCTGGAATTTACAGTGAGTACGATCTTCATCGCCTCTGTAAAACACCACAATCTTGCATTTTAAACTCTCTTCGAATTTATCAATGTCGTTGAATGTCACATCTGTCTGATCTGTCAAACCCACCCCCCTCTGAATCTCTTTACCACGTTCCAAACCTTCATTATCAGTGAGGTTGTCATGCAACAACAGTGCTAAATTAATAGCAAAACACAGCTGGTTGGACGGGTTCTGTACAACGTAAAGAAAACGCCTCTTCTTTTTAACAATCTCATTGTCCAACATTTTACTAGCCAATCTTTTGGTACCACCACGGGGGGATTGTACAATTTGCACCACTAACTCAAGGTTGCTGTCTGCCATTAACTCAAAATTTGATTGCACAACATTGAACAGTGCGTCCTCAAAATCATTCAGATTATCACCATTGGCATTTAGAATGGCTGACACATTAGTCTGCAGCTGCTCGCCCTGAAGCTCAATCTGAACAATATCATCCCTATCTGCCCGTGACAAAGCATCCCTTAGCATATCATGTACATTGTTCATCAGAACCCCATAATAAGCTGTAAAGTCTGCCTCATCGCTAGGAGGAGTTAGGACTAGAGACTGACGCAGTTCTGTGTTATTGAATACAGGTCGAGACAAAACACAGGGTGAAGCATTCTGATTAGCTCCTCCACCAGTCTGTAGCGAGGGGCCTGGTGATTCTGAAGCATTCGGGGTGTCATTTTGGTCAGCGCTACCGCCATCACGCTCGGTGGAAACTGGCGATTCAACATTGGTTGAAGCTATGCTATTTACTTCATTCAGATGGAGTACTCCTTCTGCGAGCTGATTTAAAAGCCCGAGACCGGGGTAAGTGTCAGAGTTTTGATAGCAGTCTAACACCCACTCCAAAGCACTATCTAAGGTTGATGGAGGGCTTGGGTTTGTTTGTGATGAGGTGGAAGGTTCGTTTGCAACTGCTTCTTCGTCATTTAACTCACTGATATTATCCGAACACAGAGGAAATGACATATCTCCATGCACGAATTCCTCATCACTGCTTAGTTCATTTATGTCATTTATAGACTGCAGAAAAGACATTTCTCTATCTGCTAAATCATCCATGTTGACCGTTTATGAAAACCAAATAAAATCAAAAATATATTTTGTCACAGCTGAAGAAACATACCATTAGGTTACATCGGCACCAATTGACATGAGACCCCTACAGCTTATTCAGTGTGTCCATAAAGTCGGCAGTAGCAGCAGTGGGGGTCGCCTTGATAATAGGTTTGTTGATCTATGCAGAAAAAAAAGACAGAGAAAAAAGAAGGATAAGTATTTAAAAAACATAGGCTTATACATTTAACAACTATTCATTCATCAAACATCATATAAAACAACCATAAAACTCATTTACCGGGGTGATATCTCGTCGGGATAGGGTCTGTCAGGAGGGGATCTGTCAGCAGTACAATATCGATCTGAATCTCACGTAGAGTTTGTGCTGATAGCTCGCCCCCCACCTGATGACTAGGGACTGGGTCTGTCTGACCCGATAGGAGCGTGTCTGGAACGGGGTGTAACTCAAAGTTGTCCAGATAGGCACTGTAAGCGTCAAAATCGGCCTGCAGTTCTGGCGGAATCTGCATAAAGGTTTCAGATGTAACCTGCTGTCTGAGGGCGTTGAAAAGGGGCAGGTCGGCCTGAGTAACTGAGTCGAGGGGGAGGGTATAGTGGCTGACGGTTGGCCCCCAGGGGTCTGCAGTTGTCTCAAGAGGCAAGGTAGGGGTAGGAAAGTTCTGGGGCAATGATGAAAGGATTATGCGTGGGACATCACCTTTTTAACAGAAAAGAGTAAAAAACACGTTAATTTGGATACTTTGCACATAAAAACAAAACATATTTTGATTACAAAATAAAATACAACTAGTTAAAATATACTCACTTTCCGTAGGGGGTGAATTAAGACAGGCTCCAAGTACATTGTATATCCTTTCTAATACTAATGACTTTATTGGACTCAGAGTATCTTGAGTCGAGACACACAAAAAAGAAGAAGATTTGATTAGAAATCTACACCGCATTTTATTTTATACTTTTCTAGTAACAACATGTTAAAGAAAACTCACCTAAAATTTCAATAATTCTATGTCCCCAGACAATGGGGTTTTCATCATACAAGGTCTCTACTGCAAACAGAATAAAACATAACATTTTTTAAAGTATCTAATAATACACAATCATATATATATATTAGGGCTGTCAAACGATAAAAAAATTTAATCAGATTAATCACAGCTTAAAAATTAATTAATCATGATTAATCACCATTCGAACTATGTCCAAAATATGCCATTTATTTATGTATATTGTTGTGGGAATGGAAAGATAAATGAAAGAAGGCGGATATATGCATTTAACATACAGTATCTATGTTTATTATAACATTTTTCTGCGTGTCAAAATGAAAGACAGCACACACACCTATCAATCATCAAACCGTGGGGTCTTAATTCATTACGTGTTGATTTCTATCAACGGGGGGGTACTTCAAGAAAGTCGACGGGGGGGGTGGGGTTAGTGGAGTACTTGTGACCACAGAGTGCGAACGTTGTGATCAGCTGTTTTAGCGCAGTTCTCCAGTGAAGGGGGGGAAGTCTCCCTCCGCAGCCGGTTGGCGTAGTTTTGGCACAATGCCGTTGTACAGACCGACGTTAACAGCAGCCCTGTCTGTGCACACGGAGACCGA
>CM053264.1:3102593-3196471 GCA_028583405.1 Pogonophryne albipinna | reverse complement strand
TCCTTTGATACAGCCAGAAAGCAGTCATTCGAGCCATTTATTTGGGTTTGGCAAACTATATCTTTGTGAGACAACTAACACACATTCTTTCTACCTGTTAATTGTCACTATTTTTAGCTGCAAAGTATTACAAAAGTTGAAAGTAAGTATTTGGGCCATTTTTGCCATGTCATATGTAGGCCACTTTAGGTTCACATCCGGATTACTGTGCCGCATCTTTGCCTAAACTGGCCCAGATATGTTTTAAGATAACTGGGCCACATTTGCTTCATCATATATGGGCCACTTTTGGTTTACACCCAGATTAGCCTTTGTCCATTCTGCCACATCTTTGCCAAAGGTGGCCCACAGTTGTTTTGTGATATTTGGGCCATCTATGCTATTTTACAAGTGGGCCACTTTAGGCACACATCCGTTTGGTCCGGGCCAGAAGAAGGCCAGCAGTGCCGCATCATTGCCTGAAGTGGGCTGTAGGAGCCAAAATGCTTGTTTTTGCCTTAATTATTATTTGTATTATTATCTTGTATTTCTGTTTGCATCGCGTTTAATTCTTATTGTTTATCACTTCCGGCAATGGTCACGTGGGTGTGGTTTATTGGTATTTAGTCACCTGTTGGATGCCGGTTGGGAGGATATGATGTAGGAAGAGGGTGAATTTGCTCCGATACTTTCTGTTGACCGTCAGGTCTGGAGTTGTATATTGTTTGTTTTCGTCTTTATTAAACACCATGGACTACAAATGACTACGGACTCTTACATTGAACGCGTCACAGCAAAGAGCATTTTTTAGCCTCTCAGCAGCTACAAATTAGTCAACAGAAACGGATCGCCGCACCGAAGACGCGACGGAATGGACCGGATCCTAAGCAGACGAAGCCAGGACGTTCGGGATCACGGAGTTGGAACACTGAGACAGTTTCCCCCTCGGTGAAGTGGAAAGGAAAAGCCACAATTCACCGTGGCCGCAGGCGGAAACTGATTGACTGGAGCACATCACAGCCAGTTGAGGCGGTAGGCACAATTGCGTTCATTCTGTGTATTTTATTTTGGAACACAGTTTGGAAGTGCTGCCGTTAGTCCATTGGGGACTGTTATTTGGCCTGTTTTGTGCGTGCTGGTTATGCCGATATCGGCGAAGGTTTGGATTTCCGGAATTGTTTGTAACGTGCACAGCTGTGATCACTGATCAGGCACCGTCGTCAGAGACAAGATTGACATTAGTGAATACTAGGGATGTAACGATATACCGAATATCGCGGTATCGCGGTAAATAAACGTCCCAATACCGTCGTGAGACTGACAAAATCTACCGCGATAAAAACATAAATATGTTTTTTTTTTTTTAATATATTTTTTTAAAACACTTTTTTTTTGTTTTAAACCTTTATTTAACCAGATGGTCCCATTGAGATCATCGATCTCTTTTTCAAGAGAGACCTGTCCAACATGGCAGCAAGTAGGTTACAACATGAACATAAAACAACAGAACACAAAAGGACATCATATTTATATGGGGGTTATTCCCTATCTTTATTCAAGAGCGTGGTATTTAAATTTGAGAGCATACTTTATGTATTTATTTCCCTCAAACCCTGTCCTCGCACTCAAATAGTGCCTGCTTGCACTTAGATTTGCTCTGCTTCTGCTCAAACTGTACGCTTGCACTCAGATATATTGATGTTTACAGATTTGTTCTGCTCTCAGATTTATTCTGTGCGCGCTCAAAAATTTTGTGCAACAATCCTGTCAAAATCCCTCAACCAATAGGAGGCCAGGTGTTCTTGCGGGTGCGTTCACTTTACTTATTACAGCGTCCCGTAAGGGAGGTTATTCTTTGGTTTATAAACTCCCGCCCTCCACGGCTTTATAATATAGAATGTACTGTTCAAGAGAGAGCACGCTTGTGAACTGTCAACGGGGGGGGCGGTGTTATGCCGTGTGGGCATGATGCACCTCTCGGGAGCGCGCACAGCGTAAAGCAAAACCTCTCAGACATGTATTGATCTGTACGGCAAAGTACGGTTTGGAAACTATATCATTTCTTTTTGGAGGGCATGCATAACACGGCATAACACCAGAGCCTCGCTGCGGGGAAACGTTGGCGCTGTTCCGAGTTTGTTCTAATCTGTCAAAAATGACAGACTGCTTTCAGATTTTTCCGTCATTGTTAAAAAAAATATTCGGTTAACGCGACCACTGCTGTCCCAGCAACATCAGTACCAAGCAAGAGAGTTTTTTCCAGATCAGGGGATATTGTAAATGCCCAAACATCCAAGCTTATAAATACCTGGAAATGTGGACATTCTCATATTCCTAAAAACCTGTCTGATGATGCTGAGTGAGTGACTAGTGAGTTTGAGTTGAGTTACTTGAAAAACTAAAGTGAAACTTGATTTATTTTATTGCAGGGTCTGATTATTAAATGTCCTTGTTTATTTGTGAGATGCAGTGGCACAAACAAAATGCCTACTGTCAGAGAATATTTTAATCTGATCACTTGGTATATTGAGTTTCTCAGCGTTCCTGAGAACCTGTCAATATTACAAACATATGCTTCTCATTAAATCGCAATATCCCCTTGTTGCAACTTGAACTGGGTAACAGGTCAAAGGGTCATCTTTCTTCCTGTGGAGAATAAATATTGTAGACACAGAGGGGCCGTTGTTCCTGTGTCTGGCATTGATTAGGCAGGCTTGCAATAAGTCCGTCCCTCTCAGATATATAATAGATCTAATTCTTTTGTCTCTTCAGAGTTTCTCGTGGCCTGCTTACATGTTGTAGTGTGAATGGGGTGCGTGAGGCTCTCCGGCCGTTATCTGTGAACTTTCAATAAATCTCAAGGTGTTTGATTAAACAACGATTCCAGTCTCCATCTTTCCTGCGCCGCTCCAAAGTTTCCGTAACACCTACTTTGTTTGGTAGTACTATAGGTACAAAAACACTGGTTTTCTTGTTCCAGTCTGTTACTGTCACTTTGTTTTTGACAATACTGCTATCCTACTAAAATGCTATACAAATCAGATTTATTATTTAATAAAGAAACATTTTCCGAGTAAGAAAAATTTGTATTGAAAAAAAAATAATGTTTTCCCTTTATTATTCAATATCGCGATAAATACCGTACCGTGGACTTGTTATCGCGATATTATCGTAACTTGAGTTTTTGGTATCGTTACATCCCTAGTGAATACTGTTGTCTGCATATTGGAACATGCAAAATGAGTGATAACAACGAAAATGAGGATGGAGTGGACAGTGTGTTAAATATTGGAAACAGAACTAGCAAATTTACTTTTCATGGCTCAAGATCAAGAGTAAGCCTATCAAGAACTGCATCTGCTTATATAAAAGCTCAGGCGGAAGTGGCCGCCCTGATGGTTTTACAAAATCTACTTCAAAAGAAACATGCTTTAGAAAAACAGGAACATGAGCTGAGGAGAAGAAGAGAACAACTGGACCTAGAAGGAGACATCGCCGCCACCATGGCCAAAATGAAGGTTCTTGCTGCATCAAAGAAATCCAGTGTTCCGAGTAGCTGCACTACAGGATCTGATGGCAAGCAGTCATATTTTGGAAACGGACTTAAGGAAAAGAAAACCCGTCATATCAAAACAGATCCTTTTGTACCCCAGCCACAAGTTATATATACATCTGCACCAATCATTCCAGAGCACAGTGTAGCTAATCTAAAAACATCAACAATAACAACCAAGGACAGAGCTGACACTGAAATCATCACATCTACCATAACACTCGAGTCACAACCTCATCCAGTAGAAAGCAAATTTGCAACCATAAAAGCTGGAAAAATTAAATACGACATAGAAACTAAGATGTACAGAAAAGAACCAGCCTCTTTGCATACAAGTGGCCTTACTGGGACCGGTGAAGAGGACTGCAAATTCTCAGTCAGTGATGGGTGCTAGCAGGACATCTGTAATGAAAGTGGATATGCTGTGGAAACATCAATTTAAGATGCACTATCCTGAAGGTGGCAGAGACATCCAGAGACTTTCCATGGGAAATCAGCGGTTCCGGGATCCAGTCTTAAAATCTGCCAAACTATTGGAAGGACCAATCACATTAGATTGGAAAAGGACAAGGAAAAAAGTACTTGTACTTGGGATTCAGATGAAGACAAATAGTGGCTTTCTGAACATACCCCTCAGCCAAGTACGCCCTTTTCATGAGGCAGAGAAACTTTTGCCATGTCTAAATCATTTTCCATTTTTCACCTTGCTCTTTGCCCCCTGCATACAGTGACTATGTTTGCACCCTGCACTCACAATACTACACACAGCAGACTTGATTGCTTGTATACTGATATATGAATACTGGATTTAAAACATGATGATCTGCATATCATTAGAATATACAGTGCTTTATTGTAATTGGTTTTGAATAATTATTATAAATTGTTATATAATAATTAGGGGCCGGAATGTAGGAGCCAAAATGCTTGTTTTTGCCTTACTTATTATTTGTATTATTATCTTGTTTAATTCTTATTGTTTATCACTTCCGGCAATGGTCACGTGGGTGTGGTTTATTGGTATTTAGTCACCTGTTTGATGCCGGTTGGGAGGATATGATGTAGGAAGAGGGTGAATTTGCTCCGATTTCTTTGACCGTCAGGTCTGGAGTTGTATATTGTTTGTTTTCGTCTTTATTAAACACCATGGACTACAAATGACTACGGACTCTTACATGGAACGCGTCACAGCAAAGAGCACTTTTTAGCCTCTCAGCAGCTAACTCATAGGGAGTTATTGCCGCTACATGGGCCACATCCGCTTGCTATCTGGGATGTGTACATTAAAACATTTGTACTGTATGTTCCCCCTTTCTTCTTAAAACATTCTCATTTTCTAGTTCTTGGCCATGTGAATGATTATTTTGTGTTCAACTTCTGATTATCGTGTCATATCTGTTGATTTGTAGTTAATAACTAAGAAAAGAGTATGTGAAAGTGAAATAAATGTTTTGCCACCAGGAATTTTGTTTATTTCATGATCAAAATAGGATATTGTTCACAAAAACAAAGACATTGATTTGCACAAATAATAAAAGGGTATTCATTTGACATTAAGTTGAACTTAATGTCAACTTCCAGATAAGTTGAACTCAGTTAGCCTTGTCCTATAGCATAGAAAACCTTCAATTAAAGGGTTTTGCAAAGAAAGTGGCGGCCATTTTGAATTTTGCTGCCTATAGCTTTCCAGTCTGTAAACTGAAAAATCTGTAAACATTGAATCAATTCAACTTAGCATCGGCAGCAAACCTTGTGTATATTAATGTAAACCCTTCAATATGTTATATATAAATAATCTTTTAAGTATATTTACTAGGGCTGTTAACGCGTTAACGAAAAGAAAAAAAATTAACGCCACTAATTATTTTAACGCGATTAACGCATGTGTATTTTTTGTCCTCGGCCGCCCCGTAGTTTCAGAGCGCATCGAGTTTAAAATACCATCTACAAGCTGATGCTGACAGCCCCGCTCCTGCTGCCCGCTTGTGGCAGACCACACTTCCACGCTCACCGGCAGGCACCGACTGGCCATCGGGAGGACCGGGAGGGTGTGTGTATAATAATAATAATAATAATAATAGATTTAATTTGTTAGTGCTTTTACAGATATAGTGAAGGGAAAAGAAAAGGAAGGAACAACAAATAAATATATAGGTAAAGTTAAAGTCAAATAATACAAAAACAATCACACATTAAAAACCAGATTGAAGAGGTGAGTTTTTTAAAGGTGGTTAGGTCAGTGCAGTCTCTGATGGGTTGAGGGAGTGAGTTCCAGAGGGAGGGGGCAGCGACGGAGAAGGCTCTGTCCCCCCAGGTCCGGTGATTGGTGCGGGTGGGGATGGATAGGAGGTTGGCTTCTGATGAGCGGAGGCAGCGGGAAGGGGTGTGGTGGTGCAGCAGGTCTGTGAGGTAGGGGGGGGGCCTGATTGTTGAGGGCTTTGTGAGTAATCAGGAGGACTTTGAAGTTGATTCTTTGACGGACGGGGAGTCAGTGGAGGTTCTGGAGGACGGGAGTGATGTGGTCTCGGGAGCGGGTGTGGGTGAGGAGGCGGGCAGCAGAGTCCTGGATATTGAGGAGGTTGGATGGTATGCCGTAGAGCAGTGGTTCTCAACTGGTCAGGCCTCGAGACCCACTTTTTACTTGGTCAATACATCGCGACCCAACATTTTGAAGCACTCTATTTAACAAAAAATCGTGCTGTAATATATACGCTTTTCAGCATACAATATTAATAAAAGTGAAGTACAGTGCATATATCCCTTATATCCCTTCACAGAACTAAAGTATGGTTTTAAAAAAGGTTTAATGAGATGATGGAATCAAAGCTGAACTATATAAAAAGGCACGCATGCTGAAAACCCAACCCCAGCAGGGGGGTCTGGGGGGATTCTCCCCCAGGAGATTTTTAGAAATACTAACATAAACTATGCATTCTGGTACACTGAGAAGAAAATACATAAATCTATTACTACCCGACATATTAATAATATTTTATGCCATTGTTTGTTTTTCACTTTGTTCTGAAGCTGAACTTGCTGCTCCTCACAGAGAGAAGAGTAAAGAGG
This sequence comes from Pogonophryne albipinna, assembly GCA_028583405.1. Classification (NCBI taxonomy): domain Eukaryota; kingdom Metazoa; phylum Chordata; class Actinopteri; order Perciformes; family Artedidraconidae; genus Pogonophryne; species Pogonophryne albipinna. The sequence goes on along the minus strand of CM053264.1, from coordinate 3,189,873 downwards.
AGATAGTCTGTGTGACTTACTTTAAATTGTGGGTAAGGGTAGATAGCTCCCATTGTTCTGTGACCTGTCAGTCATCAGACCGGGGGTCATATTTCATTATGTGTTCATTGTTATCTGAAGTTGTAACCATGGATGTATAAAAAAGAGTTCTACCGCAAAGTTATTCTCCGTGGGGACTTCCGGCAACAATCTTGATTCTGATTGGCCAGAAGACTCGAAAAAACATCAGCAAAGATATTTTATTGAGAAGATGATCACTATGTGACAGAAGTTTTCAAAACCGTTTATGGTCTCCGGTACTTCCAGTCCAACGCCGACTGCATGCACAGCGTTAGAAAATCGGGCCTTCAAAATAAAAGTTTGACTTTTCCCCCAAAAAAAAAAAAATTCGACCCACCAGTTGAGAACCACTGCCGTAGAGGATACTATTGCAATAGTCGAGTCGTGAAGTGATGAATGCATGAATCAGGGTTTCAGCAGCAGAGGAGGAGAGTGATGGGCGGAGACGGGCAATGTTTTTGAGGTGGAAAAAGGCGGTCCTGGTGATGTGATTTATGTGGTGGTTGAATTTGAGCTGACTGTCGAAGATGACTCCGAGGTTGCGGATGTGAGGGGGGGAGATAGAGTGTGGCTGTCAATGGTGAAGTTGAAATTCTGGATGTCTTTGATACGGGATGGGGGGCCGATGATGATGATGTCTGATTTGGCACTGTTCAGTTGGAGATAATTTGTTTGCATCCATGCTTTTATTTCTGAGAGACAGTTGGGGAGAGTGGAGTGTGTTGTGGGGGTGATGGTTTTTGTTGAGATATAAAGTTGGATGTCATCGGCGTAGCAGTGAAATTGAAGGTTGTGGCGACAAATTATTTTGCCAAGGGGGAGCATGAAGAGGATGAAGAGGAGGGGGCGAAGCACCGAACCCTGGGGGACGCTTTGGGACAGAGGAGCAGTGGAGGAGGTGCAGTTGTTGATGTTGATAAACTGATGTCTGTCGGTGAGGTAGGATTTCAGCCAGGAGAGTGCAGTGTCGGTGATGTTGAGTGATGATTCAAGGAGAGACAGCAGGATGGCGGGGTTGATGGTGTCGAATGCTGCGGTGAGGTCGAGGAGGATGAGGATGTTAAGGTTGCCGGAGTCAGAGGAGAGGAGGAGGTCGTTTGTGATTTTGAGAAGAGCTGTTTCGGTGCTGTGTTTTGATCGGAAACCGGATTGAAATGGCTCAAAGAGGTCATTGGAGCTGAGGTGGGATTTTAGTTGTGAGGCAATGACACGTTCAAGTATTTTTGACAGAATGGGGAGATTTGAGATGGGCCGGAAGTTGGACATGATGTCAGGTGTGAGTCCAGGTCTTTTGAGAATGGGTGTGACAGCAGCCAGTTTGAGAGAGGGGGGAACTGATCCAGATCTGAGGGAGGAGTTAATGATGGTGGCAATGAGTTGGGAGATGGCAGGGAGGCTCTCTTTAACAAATTTGGAGGGCATTGGGTCAAGTGTGCAGGTGGAGTTAATTCCAGTCATGAAGTCGGACAGTTGCATGGGGGTCACAGGGGAGAAGTGGGACAGGGGCTGTGAGGTGAAGGGGGGGGGCAGGAGGGGAGGTGGGGGGTGCTGATGAGGGTGTCAGATTGCTGTAAATGTTGCTGATTTTGGTTTGGAAAAACGAGAGGAAGGAGTTGCACCGTTCGGTGGTGAAGGATGAGGTGGCGTTGTCACAGGGTTTGAGAAGTTTGCTGATGGTGGAGAACAGACGCTTGGGGTTGCTGGAGCCAGACTGAATGAGTTGTGAGTAGTAATTAGACCGGGCTGCTTTGAGTGCGTTACTGTACTGCTGGAGATAGTCTTTGTAGATTTGAAGATGGACTGTTAGTGTGGTTTTCTTGTGTTGGCGTTCAAGTTGACGTTTCCTTGATTTCATTTGGCGGAGTTCGGGGGTATACCAGGGGGCGGAGTGTATGAAACAGAATTTTTTTGTTTTTGTGGGGGCCAGTTCATTGAGACAGAAGGAGAGGGTGCTGTTATAATAGTCCACAAGTTCAGATGGGTTTTCAGAAAGTGGGGGGGAGGGGGAGACAGACATCTTGCAGGAATTGAGGCAGTGATTGCTGAAGGTGAGATGGATTTGAGATTTCTGTAGGTTATTGTGCGTTTTTGCTTTTGGGCGGGGATGGGGATGTTGATGGCCAGGTGATCAGAGATGTGGAGATTGAGGCTGGACAGATGATGGATGGTGAGACCAGTGGAGCAGACCAAGTCCAGGATGTGACCACGGCTGTGTGTTGGGAAGTTGATGTGTTGAGAGAAGTTGCAGCAGTGAAGGGTTTCCTTAAATTCAGAGGCATATTTGCAGGTCGGGTCGTCAACATGAATGTTAAAATCACCTAAGAGGAGAACAGATGGGGATATGGCAGAAAGCTGAGTGAGAATGTCGGAGAGAAAGGAGGGGTTTGGCTTCGGGGGACGGTAGATGATGGCTGTGACCAGGGGAGTGGGACCAGAGAGTTTAAAGATCAGGTGTTCAAATGAAGAAACATCAGGGATGGGGATTATGGTAGCTTTTATTTCCTTTCTGATAATAGCAGCTATACCACCACCCCGCCCTTGTGGGCGAGGTTTGTCAATGTATGTGAATCCTGCTGGGGTGATTTGATTTAAAGAAAAATAGTCCAGGGGTTTTTGCCATGTTTCGGTCAGATACAGAAAGTCCAGGTTATTGTCTTTAATGAATTCATTCAGAATGTGGCTTTTATTGTGGATGGAGCGTGTGTTGAGCAGTGCTGCTCTGAGGTGACGTTGCATTGGGGGTTTTGTGTGGACCGGGGGAGTGGAAGGAGATTGGTCAGATTCACGTGTTGTTTGTTGTGATGGCATAGTGTGGGCGTGTGACAGGACGGAATGGACGGGATGGAGTGTGGAGACGTGGAATGAAATAAAAACTTACGGCCAGAGCCTCTGTGTGGAGGACGGCGTTTGCGGAGTATTTCATTATCTGCGAGGATGTCCATGCAGTCCGGACGCAGGCGGTTATTAAAGGAGTGGAGATCTGACAGGGAGTAGAGCGGCGGCATGATCCGGTGAAGTGGCGCTAGCACGGAGCTAGCTAATGCTGGGGACCCGGGCAGCAGAGACCAGGAGCCGGATGACCGTGGAAGAAGGAGCGGTGTGAGTCCAGATAAAATGAGAATTATAATCCACAGCATATCAGGAGAATAATTCCAGTGGTTTCCAGAGGAGAATCGTAGGAGGGGCTGACAGCCTGGTGCAGAGTGGGAGCCGGGTGACCAGCCTACTAGCTGGTTAGCTAGCTTGATAGCCACCGGCTGTAGGCGGCAGGGAGAGACGATTTTAGCGGGGAAGCCGGCTGATCGCAGCGGGATGGGAAGACCCACACGAGCCGTGGAGTTAGGGTGGAGTTGGGGTGGAGACAGAAATGTTAGCTCAGCAGACTTCAGGGAGCCGAGGAGCATCTAGGTAGCAGCCTGCTAGGTCCGACAATGCTAGCTAGCTAGCGGGCTAGGGACCGGTGAGCAGGAAAGAGCCAGCAGGTAGGAGATGACAACACAAAGATCTGTGTCGATTCGATATAGAGATGCTGCTATTTTTGCTGATGACTGACGTTTCAAAAGTAGAGAGCCAGACAGGAGAGGTTCTGATCTGGACTAAAGAACAATATTCGGGGCGGAGGAGCGGCGAACAAACAACGCCAGCACCCTCGGCGACCCGGGAAAATCGACATGTGTCGACATGTGACAATCGTATGTGTAGCGCGAGCGAGGCATACCTTACGTGTATTGCTGTTGTTAGCATCTGGTGCTAGCTAGCTGCGCTAACGGATATAAGGAGCTGTTTAAATGAAAACAGAGGAGCGACATTTCGCCGAGCACTTGACTTTATGCAGGTAGCCAGACAGTGGGACATTGTACGAAAAGTCAGCGCACGGATAGTGCGCACAACATGATTGATCCCGTTCAAGCATATGCCTTGAGTTGCACATAGCTCCAACGATCCAGCACAGTGTCTCTCCACACACACACACACTCTGAAGATTATTATCATCTGATATTTGGGAAGTGTGTTACATTTGAAATGGCAGAAAGTCTTGTTGCAACTTCCAGATATTAAAAGAGGCCCCTTGAGTTTCTCTCGAAATTATCAATAGTAGCAGTTAAGTGAATACTGCTCAAACAATACCTGTGTTTTGTATTGATTTCTCAGTTTTATCCTTTCATAAATGTGAGGACTAAACTTGCTCAAACATTCTGGGGTGCTTGGAGTAAACAGGTTTTATTGCTCTGTGGGGGAGGTGTAGGTATGCAGGGTAGTGGGCTAGGTGGATGAGAGTACCTTCTGCTTAAGATCTCCAGTATGTCATGTTTCAGGGAAGTCTACATATCTTGAATAGTATGTGTGTGTTTAATTACTTTGTATAAATAATAGCAGTCTGTGTAACCAGAAGCTGAAAATATGAGGAGTAAAACCATTATTTGGAGTAAGATGTGAGCAAGAGAATATTCTTTAGACCCAACTCAGGTCTCTGGAATGTGGGGGGATGTGTGTGTGTGTGGAGGCTGCAGAAATATGAGACAGCGAACGCCAGATGTGTTTTGCTTCAAACTGAGACTGTTTGCGGGTCCTCTGCTGGCACGCGCTGATTCGCTGCGACACAGCATCTTTGGCATCTCCCAATGAGATGACCTGAAAAGATGACCAGCTGACCCAACCCCTCCTGTTTTGTTTTCTGCATGTAAGCCTGTTCTATCTGTTGGTTCGTTCTCTTTTGCTCCTGCCGTCAAGATGAAAGGTTCTCCCGGCATTTGGACCAGAGCAGGGCGTGGGCCTACCCCTTTGGAGATGTGTATTTGTATTCTTAACGTTTATCATTAAAGCAGATTATTGTTTAACCCCTATCCTGGTTGTTTTGAGTTTTCCTTCTTTTAAAGCAAACTCATATAGGATCGGCGCGGAGCAGAGATATCTGTTCCAACAATTTGGTGAAACCCCGACGTGGTGACGTGAGGACGTGGTGACGTCATGAGTGTTTTTTTTTAGAGGAAAACACTAGCAGCCAGCGGACAGAGGGAGATGCCTGGAATAATCTGTGACAACTAAAACCAGGATCCTAAAACTGAAAGGTAAAACGGACGCCTATTTCTATCGAAGGTCTGTAGATTGGCTAAGCTAAATGTTAGAGTTGTCAAAGATATTTCCAAGTGTCATTTACGGTAAAGTGGCAATGCATAGTTTAATATAGGTAGGTAAAGTTATAAAATAGAAAAAGCAACGGTTAGAAGCTTCGTAGATTTTTCAGAATCATACGGCTACTCGTTAGCTACAAGTGAAGCAGCGAATTATTTCAGCGTCAGGTATTGAGTCTCTGGCTGCTGGAAGGGTATAGAGTCCCTACGCCTAGTGGAGGTATAGAGTCCCCGCAGGGTATACTTCGCTGGTGGGAGTCAAGTAGAGTATAAGAGTCTCTATCCGTGACAAAACTGAATAACAAATCCAAGGCTTATAGAAGTTGGAGGTGAGTTATATGTTAAAACATCCAAGAGTAGAAACGCCAACTTCAAAAGCCATTGAAATGAACGGATTTCTCTTGTTCTGTTGGGTTTAACGCCCATTCTGTTGAAAGAAATATCGCATCTTAAAAGCTGAACAGACAGCGTGGAGGATATATTTATGTGCTTTTGAATAAATAGAATATATTATTGAACATAGAATGGCCTAAGTCAGATAAAGAAATGCGAAGTCATAATGGTAGGATACCATGGGTTTAAGAAAGCCCCCCTTTCTCCACATTTCTGATCTAATTGCTGTGCAGCAGCCCGGAGTCAGACTGCTTGTTAATGCCTGGAAAATGGCTGCTGAGCGTTGGATTTAAAACAAGGAGTGAAAGATCAACGACTGATCTGAAGTTGGAGTGAATAACATTGAAAATTAATGGATTTGATGTAGTAAGATATATTGAAATAAATAAGAAACTATAATTTGTTGTTTTTGGCATAGTTTTTGTGGATACAGTTACGTCACATTGTGGTTTTATGAGAGGTTTGAGAACTGATTGTTACCATTGCATTGCATTGTGAATTTCGTGGTATTTGTCATTAACTGAGAATTGTACTTAATTATATTTCAAAGGAACTTAATTAGTAACGTTGAGGGAAAGTAAAAAGAGGTTTTTATAAGTTTGTCAGTCAGAAGGAAGCTGTTAAATGTATAAGCATGGCAGAGGTGCTGCACAATGTTTGCTCCAGCCAACACAGAGAGGTGATTGATGAGAGAAGCTTGTGAGCAGGCAGCCGCAGGGCACAGTGAGGAAGGAGAGAGAAAGAGACAAGAGAATTAAGATGTTTGAAAAGATTAGAAAGAGTAAAAGTTATATAGAGTTAACTACTATTCTGGAAAATGTTATATTGTTTTATGAGTAAAAACATGAAATAAAATATATTACTAGATATAAGAACAACATGCTTATCTAGGTTGACAGAAAGCTGCTGTTAACCAGTTTCAGCTGCAACTATCCTATCTGTGTTCTAAAGAGAACATACGTTGCATTTACAATTCATATTAAGAAAGTTCACAATTGATACCACTAAAGACCGTTTTGGATTAATAGGGCGTGTCTGTCATAAACATTAGCGCTTAGATGGAATAAAGTGTTGAAATGTTCTCAAGAGTGGGAGTTTTCACAATGCTTTTTAGTTTTTATTGAAACAATTAAGTGGTAAGGACAGAAAACTGTTCCGTGATGATTTCTTTAGGTTTTAGCTTTAGTAATGAAGATTACAGTTTGTGAGGAAACTTTTCCACCAATAATTCCTTTAAGTGTTCCAAAAATATATATATTAACTGAAATCAGATTACTTGTTTTTAAAATATAGCGCTAAATACAGTTAGTTTTGTATTCTGTTACAAATCTAACCATGCTTGTAACACAACTTAGATAAACAATTTGAAAAAGAATAGAATAAGCAAGTAGATAAAAGATGGTTAAGGAGGGTTTTCCTGTTTTGCTCATTTGACTTAGAACTGAAGTAAGGAAGAATAGTGTTTTATGAGAACTGTCATTCCTCCTGGTTTTTAAAGATAAATCATCAGTTTTATGGATTTTGATGAAGAAATGGATCATGGTGGAGAATGAAGACCTTTTTGGTTTCAAATTAAAGAATTTTAGAAGCAGGACACCAACTAGACAAAAGAGATTTTACAATGTAGTTTTACTACTTTTAATAAAGTAAAGAATCTGGGTAGACTACTACCATTAGTTTGTTTTAACATTCACATGTTTCAGCATTCCTGACCATATAGAAACTCAGCCGTTTTATTTTGTAACCTCAGGGGAGAGATTTAAATTGAGTTTTTCTCAGTAGCTGATTGGCTGTGATTACAGCAGCACTGGATAGTTGTGCGCCACCTTTGGGTTGTACTCTGAATCAGTGTGTTAAGTGAAAAGTTGCTCACTACAGAAACAGAAGAACTGTGCAAAGAACGCATCTCTGAGGAGGTTTTGACATTTTGCTTGTGCCTCGTTGTCAAGACAACAGTGGTGTGAAGAGGAACTGCAAGTTTTTGGGGATTCCTACTGTGCAGAGGACAACATGTGTCTGCTGATTGTATCACATTGATCCAGAGGTTCCTTCCCCCTCAGGACATCCCAGTGCCAAAACAAGAGTTTCATTGATCCAACTGACTACAGCTGCAGAGGACAACACATCACTGACTGTTCTCATTATGACAAGATCTTGAGACAGGCTTGTCTCAGACTGTTCAGACTCTGAAGAAATTATGCAATGATTTTACAGCATAACTGTGCAGGAGTTTTCCAGAAGGTGGTGTAGAACATTAGGTTTAGTGTTTTAGATAGGAGGCTGCTTGTTTAAATGATGGTCTGGAATACTGAAAAGATTAAAGTTTATTATTCTTGTTTAGCAAACAAGACATCTGATTATTATGTCACACATAATAATCTTGACATAGAAACTAGCTATGAGTAAAACGTGTGGTTTTTATACCATTGTTATCATGAACTAAAAATAAATAGGGAAATAGTATCTGGTTAAAGGTGAATGGATTTCATATCCTAGAGAGGGTTAGTTATGTTGTGAATACTTCACAAGGTATTTACTCATGTATTTTGAAGAACAAATAACAAGGACACAAGTTCAATTTAGTTTTGTTTTTTGATTAAATTGTCCATTACCAAAACTGTTCACCTTAGGTCTAGATTTGGACTTTGATAGTAAAGGAGTATGTAGGCTTATTTTTATACATCTGACATTTTTAAAATATGTTGGCTATTCACTAGATAGACATTTGTTAAGAACATTTCTGAAGACTGAATATTTGTTCCATTTCTAAATATTCCTATTTAAAAAGTAATTTTAGAGTAAAGAAGGCTGATGCTGGAATTAGAAATAATGTGGGGCCTTCAATCACCCATTGTAATGGTGCATATTATTGACGACCAATAGGGAGGAGGGGTCACTTGACCCACCCTGCAGTGGTTTTTTAAATCTTACTTGCAGCTTCACAGGAAGCGCACGGCACCAGATTATGAGTTTAGAAGACTAGCGTCACCACCTCCTAATGGACATCCATTTAATTAGTAATTAACTGACATCTAGAGATGTTAAAAAGTAAACACATACCTACCATAAGTGATAACTCCTAAATTCAACTACAAACCATTGATGAAATGACTTCTGTTTTTAAATCCTTGATAAAGGAAGGAGTGATTGTTACATATTCGGACACCCAAGGTTCCACGCACTGTTAGGGAGGTTAACATTGTTCTTTAAGTGGACCAGATTTGAAGATAAATTAATATGAGTTATGAAATACATAGCAGAGCTACACAGATCCAAGTAATGTTTTTGACACAAGATAATAGTTAAGTACACAAGTTTCTGAAATAGATCTATTAGACATTTTAATATAGATTAGATGTTAATAAACTGCAGTAGTAGTACAATAAGGAAGTGACATTTTTTTGGTTAACACTTTTCAGGGAATGTGGGAAACAGCTGTCCCAATGAAAAGTTAGAGATATCTTGAAAAGTATAGTTGTAATTGTGAATTAATAAATGATGGCGCTCCATATATGACAGATTTTTGTAGACAAATGATACTGGCCTATGCTGAAATATCAAAGTCTCTGCAGAGCACACACATGGCCAAAAAGACTGAGACCAACTGACCTTTGACCCTGACCGACAGTGTAACTTGAGAAGGCACTGTCAATGACTGTCTCTGGGGTGACTCTGACCAGACCAAGACTTTACAACCTGACAGTGTGAGTGTGAGTGTATGTCTGCATGTGATCAGTGCAACTGCATGATTTAAAACAATGACTAATCAAGCATGCTTTTGGACTAACACATTATTCTGGGGCTCCGTGGGCAACGAGAGGTTTCCTACAATTCCACAAAAATTGGAAAACCGTACAGGTGACCCGTTTCTAATCTACTTGATATTTCACTCCCACAGGAGGTGGCAGTTTGCAGAATGTGAAACTCAAACTAAAACATGAAGATTCTGTTTCTTTTAGGACTGAAGGATGGAGAGAAACACTTCATTTCACTGAAGTGTTTACTGTGGAAATGATGGATGTACATTTGGGAAAATGTTTGGTATTTTCTTATAATCCATGGTTACACATGAGGTTCATGTGTAAAAAGGGGGAGTGTAAACTTCACACAATGTACATTTTTCATTTAGGGACTGAAAGGAACCTGCTTCCCCAACTCGGATGTTCAATCTGACCATTGATTGACAGTTTTAGAATTGACCTGCTCCATATCTGGGGATAAGATACTGTTTGATGGATGTTGACATGTTTCTAATATTGATTGAGTTATAACAGGTAACACAGATGCAGAATCAGTGGCCAAGGGGCTACTGTGAGTGATGTAAGTCCAGAATGGAATACTGAAGAAGTTGACCGGTGAGTAATGTTTCAACAGGTATTAAAGTAACTGAGGTTTGAAATGTAGAAAGAACATATTACAGTTAAAGCTAAAACATAGTAATGTAATGAGACAGAATTTAATTTAGACAACATCATGTAATTAGCCTGGTAAAGAAGTAAAAGCCATAGACTTTATTGTTTAGGTCATTATGGGGATATATACATTTCATCTAAGTTCATAATAGAAAGACATTTGATGACAGTTTGTTGAAATTCTGTATTCATTTTTTCAGCTTGATAATATCTCAGCACTGACAGGCAGAAGCAGTATCACCAGGAAATCATTCACTTTGTCAGTATCATGATTTTGGGTGTTTTTGAATCCATAACAGTAGTTATAAGGATGCTGTTTCAATCACATTAGTATGCATAACAAGTGACAGGTGACACCCCCCCAATTATGCAAATGAGCTAAGTCCCGCCTCCCATTGTTCGAGACCCTTTGATGTGATTGGGTACAATCATGTTAATGAGCTAAGTCCCGCCTCCCATTGTTCGAGACCCTTTGATGTGAGATAACAGGTAGGTGTGAAAAGCCCCCCAGGGTAGTGCCTTTGTTGTCTATTTCTTTGATGTGTTGATTAAGGTAGTCTCTTTGAAGTTATGTTGTCTGGCCCTGTCCCCCCTTGTAGTCTAATTCTTTGATGTGAGATAACAGGTAGGTGTGAAAAGCCCCCCAGGGTAGTGCCTTTGTTGTCTATTTCTTTGATGTGTTGATTAAGGTAGTCTCTTTGAAGTTATGTTGTCTGGCCCTGTCCCCCCTTGTAGTCTAATTCTTTGATGTGAGATAACAGGTAGGTGTGAAAAGCCCCCCAGGGTAGTGCCTTTGTTGTCTATTTCTTTGATGTGTTGATTAATGCAGTCTCTTTGAAGTTACGCTGTCTGGTCCCCTCAGGGTTGTATAATCTAATTAGCCTGTGATGTTTTGCCCTTTGAGGTGGTGTGTTATAAGCCTTTTGATGTTAATCTAGATGTGTCTTTGAAGTTAAGTGTGAGACTGTCTAACCCCCTCCCCGCCAGGCCTCTCCCCCCTTTTCTCCACCTCCTTCCTTTTGGGCTAGGGGGAATTAGGTGAAAATAGAAATATACTCAAATTAAAAAGACAGTAATTTCCACTTACCAAGTCACCTTGCAAAAAAGAAAAATTGGCCAAGAGACGCCTGTGACAACTTACCGCCATCCGTCCGGAGCGCCAGTCAAGAAACGAATGCCTCAGCGGGGCGGGAGTCAGACGCCTACAGCCAGAGATCTTTGCATAAACTTATCTCGTGCCCTCTTTTTGGTCATGTGGAGCGCGTTCATGTGTGCTAGAGGAGGGGCTCTGTGAGGAAGTGGCAGATTTTCGGTTGTGTACTTTTCAGAATACGTAAAGGGGGGAAACAAATAAAACAATTTAAAAAAACATGATCTTTGTCTTTTTTATAATTACTATACACCACTATAAGAATTTCCTGTATGCAACAACAACAAAAAAAGTTTGAATGGTGAAAAAGACTTTTACAGTGGGGTTCCGCCTCCCACTCAACATAACAAGTCCCGCTTTCTTCACCAGATCATTTATAAGTGAGAATCCCTCAAGGACATTCGTTGAACACTAACCATGGATCTGAGAAAAAACAACTCTCTCCCCGCGAGTTGCAGCCTAGAGCAAACGCCTAGAGGACCCCCGTCTCCAGGGGAATCAACCGCTTACCCCGCTGATTCGCCGTGCTTTCCTTGTGCACCAGAGGGTGACGACGCAGAACGTGTTAGGACATCGTCATTCCTGAATACGGTAAAAGCTGTGGTGGTTCATCTGTTGGACAGGGTTGTGCAACTGTACAGAAAGGAAAAATGTTACGGGTGTCAAGTCGACCACCCCAGTCAAATGCAGCACGAGTGTTTGTTTCCGACCGAAGAATACTATCTGGATCGAAACTATGATGAAGTGGTAAAGAGACTGTGGACTGTTCGTTTCATTCCAGCCATTCGGGACGCTCTACACCAGGGCCACCTTCACGTGTCAGAGAGGAGAGTCTTTGGAGCTACCGAGGCGATTCTGCACAATCTCAGAAACACCAGACTCTTTGAGGCTAAAATCGAGAAGCTCTACGACCAGCTTTTAGAGAACGACGAGACCCAGCTGAAGAATATAAGAGCAGCTTGGGACTTTTGGCAACAATAGGAAGAGTTTTTTTGATACTTTTTCTTTAAAGTATGTTGTTTTATTTTATCTGTTTTATTTTTTACTTGATCTAATGTGTCCTGCCTAAAAAATCATGTGTTATTATTTCTCTGCTTGGAGAAAATGTTTATTTTTTTGATACATGTGTGACATATCAATAGAATGAGTTGTAAGAAAAACTGTTGTACTCATTACTTCATCGGGGGTGTACCAGGGAACATGTCTGAGAAACGTGTCATGCAAAGGGTGTACTACACTCCTTCTAATCCAGGGAGTTTAGGAGGTGTGGATAAACTCCATAGAGCTGTACAGAATGAAATGGGTAAACAAGTGAATGTAGAGAAAGTCAGAGAATATTTGTCTGAGCAGGATGCATATACTTTGCATAAGCCGGCTAGGGTGCATTTTGTAAGAAACAGAGTTTTCGTACTCAGGCCGCTACAACAATTTCAAGCAGATCTTTGCGATATGCAGTCACTGTCCAAATATAATGATGGTTTTAATTATTTGTTAACAGTCGTAGATGTATTTTCAAAAAAAGCCTATGCTCAGGCATTAAAGAAGAAGACGGGCATAGAGGTTACCAAAGCCTTTGATACAATTTTAACACACAGTCAGATTCCCAAAAAGATACAAACAGACGCAGGGAAAGAATTCTTTAACAAAGTTTTTCAAACCTTATTGAAGAAACGAGGTATTGCACATTATGCAACAGCCAGTGATATGAAGGCATGTGTGGTAGAGAGATTTAACCGTACGCTGAAAACTAAAATGTGGCGGTATTTTACAGCTAAAAACACTCATAGATATATAGACGTCTTACCTGAACTAATTGAAAGTTACAATAATAGTTATCATCGAAGTATTAAAATGACACCAATGCAGGTGACCAAGGAAAATGCGGCTCAAGTGTTTCGGAACCTGTATACCCCCTCTGGCCTTCCTAAAAAAGCTGCTGCCAAAATGAACTTTAAGGAGGGGGAGCTTGTAAGGATATCCAAATTGAGAGGGGTATTTGATAAAAAATATGAGCAGAGTTATACGGACGAATTATTTACGGTGTCTGAAGGCCTACCTCGGCAGCCACCTGCTTACAAACTCAAAGATTATGATGGAGAAGAGATCAAGGGGACTTTCTATGAGAAAGAGTTACAAAAAGTGAAGCTATCCAGTGACAAGGCTTTTCAAGTGGAGAAAATTCTGAAAAAGCGTGTGGTGAGAGAGAAAAAACAAATGTTTGTATCTTGGAATAACTGGCCCGAGAAATTCAACAGCTGGGTTGATGCTGGCGAGATCAAAGATGTATAAAAACAAACAGACTCAACGCTCAGTCCTTCATTACAGCCATGGAGATAAATGAAGGGTTCTACATTACGCTGCCGTCCAATGCCAGCCTTGATGTATTTCAAAACAATACAAGCTCTAGTTATCAGGTGAACCTGGCACAACCTTTACACTTGGATGGTTCGTGGCAGGTCGCCATGACAGAAATGTCATACCCACACACCTGGTATAACATACCTTTGGAGGTAGCCTGTTTTGAATGGATAAAGAAACCGAAACCCCCCGCGATAGCGAGCAAGTTAAAGCTGCAAATGTTTCGAGGTGGTTACTATGGTAGCATAACTCAGCTCAAGGAGGAACTCGAGTCCTGCTTCAGAAAAATTGACTCTGATGTCAGTTTGTACTATAGTCCAATTCACAGGAAAATTGAATTTCAGGGCGGGGGGCAACATCGTTTTCGCTTTCCAAAACCCGTCGCTTATATGCTTGGAATAAAACCAGACCAATGGCTCAAATTTGATGATAAATCAGCAGCCTCCCCAGCGGATATAAATGCAGGCGTAACTCATCTATACTGCTATAGTAACGTGGTCAGTCACCAGAGGGTAGGTGACGCTTTTGCTCCTCTCCTGAGAACCGTGGATATAAAAGGGACATTCGGCGACACCATCACCCAATATTTTAGTCCTGCATATTACTTGCCGGTAACAAAAACGCACATTGAGAATATACAGATAGAGATAAAAAACGATCAGAACGAACCAATAAAGTTTACCTACGGCAAGAGTGTAGTGAAACTTCATTTCCGACCTTCAAAAGCCGGACAATCTTTTGCAAAACGATGATTCATCACGACCCCCAACGTTTTGTGAGTTACTATGAAAATCAAGCGGGAGGCTCATTACCAGGTTTTTATGGTGCACCGGTGATGTACGGCCGAGGCATTGGCTCTATATTTTCGAGATTATTTCGTTTTGTCGCCCCCCTGGTGAGAAAAGGGTTCGCCATAGCTAAACCTCATCTGAAATCGGCTGCCAAAAATATTGCATCAGACGTCATCAGTAAGGCGGTCCATACATTTGGCCGCCAATCAGATCAAGGGTCCCAAGAAGGAGCCGGTGGTCTGATGGTTTTGGCAAGAAGGGCCAGAAAGAGACCTCCAGGCAAACGGGTTCCGACAGGTGTTAAAAAAGGAAAGCACTCAGCCAAAAGAAAATCATTAGGGAAAAAACACCCTCGGAGAAGGAACGTATTGGGGAGAGATATATTTTAGAGTGTTAAATATGGCTCTTTTACATCACAAATCTTCTGAATGCAGCATGGCAGAGTTGGATTTATTTTCTGCTCCCATGACGCAGCTTTCTATCGATGAAAAACACTACACAGAGGTCCTTCCGTTGTCTGCCATTACAGAGGACGGACCGATTGAATTTTTCATTCCCGGGGACGGGGATAAATACCTAGATATGAATGACACCTTGATGCATCTCAGGATCAAAATAACCAACGCCGATGGGACTAATCTGGCAGCTGATGCCCCCGTGGCCCTCGTTAATTATCCTCTGAATACAATTTTTAGCCAATGCGACGTTATTCTAGGGGATAGGCTGATTTCTCAGTCCAGCTCGACTCATCCTTACAGAGCAATGATTGAAACGCTATTGAATTACTCTGATTCTACTTTAAAAACTCAGTTCACTGCCGGCTTATTTTATAAAGACACTGCGGGGGCTATGGACTCTGTAGTGATCGCCAATGGGCCAAACAAGGGTCTAGTAAAGAGAGCTATATTCACAGCAGAATCTCGAGAGCCCCATCTGATGGGGGCCCTACATACTGATATATTTTTCAGTGAGAGGCTTCTCCTGAACTCTGTAGATTTGAGAATCAAACTCACCAGATCTAACGATGCCTTTACTCTTATGTGTGCAAATGACTCTACATACCGTCTAAAAATACTGGGGGCTTCACTTTTTATCAAGAAAGCCACCATCTCCCCTGCCGTGCGGTTAGGTCATGCTGCGGCTCTGATGAGAGGTAACGCCCTCTACCCTTTATCGCGGGTAAACATCAAAACATATAGTATACCGGTGAATTCCAGAATATGCAACCAGGAAAATCTCTTTCTGGGCAATATGCCTAAATACATAGTATTGGGTATGGTAAATCACGAAGCCTTCACCGGAAGGAGAACGCTTTCACCTTTTAATTTCCTTCATAATGATATGGAATATCTGGCTTTGTGTCAGGACGGCAGACAAGTACCGGCCAAAGCATTCCAACCTCAATTTAACCGCGGGTCCTCAGTCAGAGAGTTTTACAACATGTTCACTGCTACAGGGAGACACATGAAAGACTTACCTCTGAGTATTGACAGAGAGGATTTCGAACAAGGATACTCACTATTTGTATTTAATCTCACTGCAGCGGAAGATGCTGATGCCCTGTCTCCCATTACAAGCGGTAGTTTAAGACTGGAAATGAGATTCAGAGTGCCGCTACCACAGACTACCACTTTAATCGTATATTCTTGTTTCGATTCGATTCTGGAGATTAATTCAAAATGTCAAGTGTTGGTAGATTATTACTAAGAAGACTACAACATGAATAATCATCAATTGGACAGTCTCCTGCGTCACATGGTGGGGGACTCTTTTGGCGGAGTGTGGGCGTCAGATCAGCTACCCCGAGTAAAACAATTATTTAGATACCCTGAATACATGATTGTAAACACCCACCCCTCCCACATGCCCGGAGAACACTGGCTAGCAGTGACTTTAGAGGAAGAGGACGGGGTTGGAACTTTTTTTGATTCTTTCGGATTTCCCCCCGATTTTAGTCATTACCCAAAAAGCATCCTAGATTTTCTAGAAAAACAATGTAAAACTATTTTATACCACAATCATCAACTGCAGAATGTCATGTCTACAGCCTGTGGTCAGCACTGTGTTTTCTATCTATGTAAAAGAGCGTCGGGGGTGTCTTACGAAAATGTCTTATCTCTGTATCAAGATGATGTGATAAAAAATGATGCTGCTGTAACGAATTTTGTGAAAAAATACCAAAGGTGTGAGAGACGTCATAAAGACACTCATTTTAACCACAGTGTTTGTTCTCTACAAATGTTTAAAGATTGTTATAAAATGTAGAAAAATAAAAAAGGTCTGAAGACAAAATTAATTCATGTGACTCTGTCTTTATTAGGAAAACCAAATATAATACAACTTTAGGGGGTAAAATGTAACCAGCTGGGGCTTAATATTCTATCTTTCCTTATTCTTTTCTTCTTAAGCGGGGCACTCGGAGGTTCTTCTGCGGTGTCTGGGGTTCCTGACACCTCCCAGCTGAGGGTCGTAGATGATTTATTATTTCTTCTTCTTCTGGGCATATTTTCTCCATATGGCTCGCCCTCTTTGATTATACGATATTGTTCACGAGCGTGCAGGTTTTGAAAAGCTGATAAAGGAATGTTGATCTCATTCAGACTATTTAAAAAACCCCGCCAGCCTTTAGGCTCCCGGGCATTTGTTTTATACGAGCAGGATAAATGTTTAAATAAATCTAACATGTGTGAACCTTTTACAGTTGTACCCTTTTCTACAAATTCCCCCGTCGGTGTCCATCCAGCTGTACTCGTGATTAATTTACTCATAATGTACTCGGCATTCTTACGGTAACGCATGGGGAGGTTTTGAAGTACCTCGTTTTTTATTTTATCAACGGATATGCCATCCTTTTCTTCTCCTTTTGCCAGCCCCGTGTCTTCAGGTAGAGTTAAAGTAATAGGTCGCTCCTCCTCCCCGTCTTGTTATGAGTAAGGTGAGATATCTCTGTAGCAAGGTGTTGTATTTTCTGATTTTTTCATAAGGGGGTATTCCTGTTTCGTTTAGCACTGCTCTCATTTTTTCATCCAGAACATCTTCGGCAGTGCGTCTCATTGTTTCCTTACTATGGGGGTTAGTTACACCCGTCTGATTGAGTTGATTAAACTGGTGAGGTGATAACAAAAACATCTTTTGACTCATGATCGAGTAAGCCCTCCTAAAAGTTGTCCTAAAATGGGTATCACCGCACCAAGCAGAGGCAAAAGAAAACCTCCAGATTGTTTTCTTAAGGCCGTGAATTTAGTTTTTAAGTTGGTCTTTTTACTGGCCAAGAGTTTGAAAATGTTCTTTTGTTTCTTGAGTTTCTTATACTGAGCGCCTGATAGTGGAATGTTACCCTTTAGAAGATTTAGAGACAGCTCACAGAGTGATTGAAGAAAATCCGTGGAGCAGTTCTTGAGAATATCCTTGCGCTTCGACGGCTTGGCGTTACACAAGGCCTTCAGCAGAGGCATGTTTCTTTTTAAACGGGCAGACATGCTGTTTCAAGTTTTCGTTTTTGGTACATAAACAACTGGCCACTGATTAGGTAGTGCTCCCGATCTAAGTCTGTAGATGTCTGGACAGCTAGGGGTCATGTCTACGATTAAATAACCGTGAGGTTCCGTGGTTGCGTCTTCAAAACTTTGTAGGAAAAATGATTTATTACCAGGGTGTATTTGTTGAGCCAGTATGTTCATTTGTAATCTGTCTCTGGGGTTTTTAAACAAGACCATGTAATTAGTATTCAAACTAATGGTACGACTGTTTTTACCCTGATGAAAAACATTTTGGGTAAGCATCATAACACTCATATTTCTATGATGACGGTATTGGGTGAAAAGTCTGACTACTTCAGGATGCTCCGAGGCCTGAAATATAACATCATCCAATATAATCAAATGACTTTGATCAGGAGGAAATAGAGATTCATCTTGAAATGATTCAGGCAAATCTTTGATGAACTTTATATTTGTATTCTTTTCCTGCAGTTCAGCATACATGGGCTGGAAAGAAGTATAAATCCACACAATATTTTGAGGCTGTACATCCATTACATGAATACAATTTTGCAATACATTCTTGACAAAAAAAGTTTTTCCACACCCACTGGGGCCAACTACTAAACAAGAAAAAGGAACACGTAGTCTGGGCTCAAAGTCAATTTGACGGGGTGAAAACATTTTGTCTCTTCTTATTATTTCTCAATACCCAAAAGGCAAAGTATTTATTCCGTCTAGCAGACGTCTCTTATCAAACACAACTCGGAACTTTTTGGTGAATGACACATTTCTCAAAACGAAACCCTTTTTATTCCGTACAATGTTGTGTTGCGGGGCCTCAATTACCCTCCCCCTCTCAGAGTTTTGAACGTAGCCTTCCACCAGATCTGCCAGACTGTCAAAGTTCACTCGTTCACAACATTCGTGCGTTTGCGTGATGCCTTTCACACGCATTAATACCTTTTTCTGATTTTTGGTCTGGTAAGCATAACTTTTAGGGCCTGCTGAAACAAACTCTTCAATCATGTCACCCCCCAGCTCATCTGTAAGATCCCCCAGATAAACCCCCATGGGCAGTGGAGTCTCACCCTGTCTCGTCACATAGATGATACTATCTGTGTCGTAGTAGAAGACTCTGTGCTGCAATTTCTCCAATTCACTGTACAGTTTCAGCCTGGCATACGCAGTGGTAAATGCAGCAATGAATATGTTATCTACCTTGTTGGGAGGAGAGTAGCATTTTTCACCGTAACACCACTGAACAAGAGCCGTTCTGTCGTTGAGGAATGAGAAATACTTAACCTTGTGTTTAGCTGAAAACAAGAGGTTAAGAAATTCTTCTGTTTTGGTCACAATCTTAGTCTGAGTCAGATTGTTTCTCTGGGCAAATTTACCCCAGAAACTGTTGAGACATAGTTTTGCCACTTGTCTTTTGGCTGGATTTGATTTGATTTTATCTGCATCCAGCAAGATACCCTGCTTAGCATGATAGTCTGCCACATACTTTTGTCTGCTCTCATCATCTGTGGCCTCTGAAGGGTAACCTGATGCTTCTTGTTTACCCTTCAAAAATGTGTGTATATAGTCTACAAAAATGCTGTCACTTTTCTTCTCAAAATGCCACACCTCTGTGATCTGAGTCATCTTGTACCCCATGTCCAGGGCTTTGGTGAATTCTGTGGTCACCCAAACTCCTGTTAATGCTCTTTCCTCTTTGCTATGCATGCAGGGCCCCTGTTGGTTGTTAAGCTCAGCGCATGTACGGCATAGGGTGAACACTAGCTTACCCGCTGCAGTTCTGTAGGGCAGGACAGGAAAGTAAAGACCCCGGGGAGGGTCTACTGTGGCTCTGATTAACCCAAAATAACTGTGAGGGTCTTTGAAATCTCTGAATATGATCTGGGGGTGTCCAAGTGGATATAGGCCTGTACAGTTTACAAAAGGGTAGAGTGAGGTGAAATCACAATAATGAACCAGTTCATCTGCCGCTGTCGTGTGCCTCAGCTTTACAGCACATGTCCTTCCCCCGTATAGAGCATCGCGGGGGGTCAGTGGTTCTGGCGCTTTGTATTCCCTGAGGAAAGCCTGCAAATCTTGATTGGATTTTTTCATCTCCACCCATGTATGCTCACGCATAATGATCACTTTGGCCCCGTGAACAGACTGTAGCTCATGCAGCTTTTCCTCACTAGCAGCATGGAGCTGCTCAAATGTGTCACCTGTCAAGGGGTTTTTCTCATGGCCCTTGTAGCAAGATGGACATCCGTGATAGAAGCAACCAAGAAATTCCCAAACAATCTTGGCCCCGGCTACTTCAGCAAAACCATCCACAACAAAACGTCCCACTCGTTTTTCTCCTTCATTCAAAGCATGTTGAATAAATACACCTTCAGTTTGGGCTATCCACTCTAGCCATTGAACACCTGCGTCTGAGTACGTCTTGTTTTCACGGCGGTAGTCGTCGGGTGGGGGTATTGCCAGGGTTTTGGGCTGTAGAAAGTTTGTGGTAAAAACTTTCATACAAGCAGAAGCTATGGTCGCACGACTAAAAGGATCAACTCCTGTCTCTCCGAGAAACCCTTTTTGAAATAAAGTGGCCCCCTGGGCAAGAATG
Organism: Pogonophryne albipinna; assembly: GCA_028583405.1. Taxonomy (NCBI): domain Eukaryota; kingdom Metazoa; phylum Chordata; class Actinopteri; order Perciformes; family Artedidraconidae; genus Pogonophryne; species Pogonophryne albipinna. Next base: position 3,169,481 of record CM053264.1, on the reverse strand, counting down.
TCCACATCGTTTTTACAGTAAAGCAATGCCTGCTTTCGAAAATCAAAAGTACCCGTGCGTACCGTCTCATACCAGGTGAAAAAGTCACTCTTTTCATCAGTTGTCATGCGTTCTACCCCATAACAGTGTGCTGGAGGGTAAGGTCCGATATAACTCAGATTGGCCTTAGAGCTGAAACCGTGGGGGAAGTACCCCTTGATTTTATCTTGAAATCCCAAAGCTTTTGACATTGCTGCTAAACGCATAGAGAGATAAGACAGTGAGTCTATGTACTTTTGCCCGAAATCCTTGTCAGTAAAAGAGATCAGTTTACTCCCCTGCATTATCAAAGAGGGTTTTAGCCGTTGCTCGATCATTGCATTGATAATGAGATAGCTGTCAAAACCCTTAGCATTGTGAGCGATGAAGGTTGCATTTTTGAACTTTGGGCGTCTAAAGTGGGCCAGAAACTGCAGGGCACAATCGGTACCCTCCGCGACCCAAATTTCACCCGCAAGGGTTTTTGTGCACACCAGGAAGGGGACATGTACACCATCTGCCCCCGCCATTGTTTCAAAATCATAAAACACAATGTTGTCATTGTGTTCTGTCTCTTTGGGCAACACTCCGATGTAACACAGATGTTTTTCACCATCGGCTGTAGAAGCAGAGGGTAATTTTTCGCTGCATGTCTTACATTTCTTCACAACACACTTGTGTGTTTTATCTGCACTACTCTTGGGAGTGTAGTAGGAAAGTTGACAATCTACACACCTTTTGTGTAAATCGCAGTTACTGGCAATGTCTGATGATCTCTGTGTCTGTTTTTTATGTCTAGAGTGACAGCCGACTGTACGACACGTTTTGTTGCAGTCTTTACAAAAGATGGGTTTAAACTCATCCAGAGTACATGAGGGGTCAAGGCAGACATAACAATGACCAGTACAGGAATGATTCCATTGAGCGCTGTAGCCTGTGTAACAATGTTCGCAGACAAATGCTGAGCCTAAAAACCCCTTCAAGTTTTTAATCCCATAGTAATGGTTTTGGAAGAGAAACAAAAACACAGTTTTGTCTCGTTTGGGACCGTCTGTCTGGAATTTACAGTGAGTACGATCTTCATCGCCTCTGTAAAACACCACAATCTTGCATTTTAAACTCTCTTCGAATTTATCAATGTCGTTGAATGTCACAGCTGTCTGATCTGTCAAACCCACCCCCCTCTGAATCTCTTTACCACGTTCCAAACCTTCATTATCAGTGAGGTTGTCATACAACAACAGTGCTAAATTAATAGCAAAACACAGCTGGTTGGACGGGTTCTGTACAATGTAAAGAAAACGCCTCTTCTTTTTAACAATCTCATTGTCCAACATTTTACTAGGCAATCTTTTAGCACCACCACGGGTACCGCCACGGGGGGATTGTAAAATTTGCACCACTAACTCAAGGTTGCTGTCTGCCATTACCTCCAAATTTGACTGCACCGCATTGAATAGCGCGTCCTCAAAATCATTCAGATTATCACCATTGGCATTTAGAATGGCTGACACATTAGCCTGCAGCTGCTCGCCCTGAAGCTCAATCTGAACAATATCATCCCTATCTGCCCGTGACAAAGCATCCCTTAGCATATCATGTACATTGTTCATCAGAACCCCATAATAAGCTGTAAAGTCTGCCTCATCGCTAGGAGGAGTTAGGACTAGAGACTGACGCAGTTCTGTGTTATTGAATACAGGTCGAGACAAAACACAGGGTGAAGCATTCTGATTAGCTCCTCCACCAGTCTGTAGCGAGGGGCCTGGTGATTCTGAAGCATTCGGGGTGTCATTTTGGTCAGCGCTACCGCCATAGCGCACGGAGGACACTGGTGATTCCGAGTTACTCGAGGTGTCCCTAGCATATCCACCATTCTGCACGGTGGAAACTGGCGATTCAACATTGGTTGAAGCTATGCTATTTACTTCATTCAGATGGAGTACTCCGTCTGCGAGCTGATTTAAAAGCCCGAGACCGGGGTAAGTGTCAGAGTTTTGGTAGCAGTCTAACACCCACTCCAAAGCACGATCTAAGGTTGATGGAGGGCTTGGGTTTGTTTGTGATGAGGTGGAAGGTTCGTTTGCGACTGCTTCTTCGTCATTTAACTCACTGATATTATCCGAACACAGAGGAAATGACATATCTCCATACACAAATTCCTCATCACTGCTTAGTTCATTTATGTCATTTATAGACTGCAGAAAAGACATTTCTCTATCTGCTAAATCATCCATGTTTGACCGTTTATGAAAACCAAATAAAATCAAAAATACATTTTGTCACAGATGAAGAAACATACCATTCGGTTACATCGGCACCAATTTACATGAGACCCCCTACAGCTTATTCAGTGTGTCCATAAAGTCGGCAGTAGCAGCAGTGGGGGTCGCCTTGATAATAGGTTTGTTGATCTATGCAGAAAAAAGACAGAGAAAAAAGAAGGATAAGTATTTAAAAAACATAGGCTTATACATTTAACAACTAAATAAAACATAACATTTTTTAAAAGTATCTAATAATCCACAATCCACATATATATATATATATATATATATATATATATATATATGTAACATTTAATAATTACATGATATTATAAAAAATCACTTACCATAATGATGTGTAATGAGGTCTAAATCAATAAAGCGCAGAGCAGGATTGCCAGGACAGTTCATCATCTCTGTTATCCAACTGTAGAAATCGGATCGCCTTATAAACCTTCAAATAACAATGGCTGGTCATTGCATCCAAAAAAAAACGACCAATCGAGTGAAACTCTGCCCTTGCATTGATCTTCAGTAGACAAAGCCTTGTATGTTTGTAAATTAATATTTTAATTTACCCTCAGACTGTTGATTAAGTATTTTAAGTGTTTACAGCTTTTTTTCTTTTGTTCTGATCAGCCCCAATGGAGCCATCCTGGAGTGAAGGGAGCAGAAACACATTTTTAGAAAGAAAACCTTCTTTTCTTTTTGCATACTGCAAAATTCTATTATTAGAATAATAACTTCATATGGGGCTTCCTTATAGGTGTATAGGGGGGAATAACCTAAATAAGATCTTTTTTTAAATTAATATGAATACCTTCTTTGCAAAACAGATACTTCCTTGTAGTTAACAGTTTCACAAAAACTTGAAAAGAAACATCCTTAGCAAGCACTAATCATTGAAAGCAAAAACCCTGAATCAAATCTAGAGAGGACAATAACGTTTTTAGGTGTCTTAGTGAGTGAAAATGAATGGCTGTTTTATTTAGTTTTGAGCGTATTTCTTTTTAAAGACTAACTCCAACCCCTCGCTTCTCACCTCACAGAGAGTGTCTTAATCAACATATAGATTAACATACCAGGCTTATCTCTAACCCCCACACCAAAAGCCAACTCCAACGTGTGTGTGTGTGTGTGTGTGTGTGTGTGTGTGTGTGTGTGTGTGTGTGTGTGTGTGTGTGTGTGTGTGTGTGTGTGTGTGTGTGTTAATTGTTCTTAAGGTAGGGGGTAGGTCATTTTGGAGAAACCAGCTCCAGTGAACGAGAATTTGAAAGTACACAACCGAAAATCTGCCACTTCCTCACATAGCCCCTCCTCCAGCACACATGAACGCGCTCCACATGACCAAAAAGAGGGCACGAGATAAGTTTATGCAAAGATCTCTGGCTGTAGGCGTCTGACTCCCGCCCCGCTGAGGCATTCGTTTCTTGACTGGCGCTCCGGACGGATGGCGGTAAGTTGTCACAGGCGTCTCTTGGCCAATTTTTCTTTTTTGCAAGGCGACTTGGTAAGTGGAAATTACTGTCTTTTTAATTTGAGTATATTTCTATTTTCACCTAATTCCCCCTATCTGATAGCCTCAGGAAGGAGGTGGAGAAAAGGGGGGAGAGGCCTGGCGGGGAGGGGGTTAGACAGTCTCACACTTAACTTCAAAGACACACCTAGATTAACATCAAAAGGCTTATAACACACCACCTCAAAGGGCAAAACATCACAGGCTAATTCAATTATACAACCCTGAGGGGACCAGACAGCGTAACTTCAAAGAGACTGCATTAATCAACACATCAAAGAAATAGACAACAAAGGCACTACCCTGGGGGGCTTTTCACACCTACCTGTTATCTCACATAAAATAATTAGACTACAAGGGGGGACAGGGCCAGACAACATAACTTCAAAGAGACTACCTTAATCAACACATCAAAGAAATAGACAACAAAGGCACTACCCTGGGGGGCTTTTCACACCTACCTGTTATCTCACATCAAAGGGTCTCGAACAATGGGAGGCGGGACTTAGCTCATTTGCATAATTGGGGGCGTGTCACCTGTCACTTTTTATGCATACTAATGTGATTGAAACAGCATCCTTATAACTACTCATAACATTAGTGTGTTTCTTTACCAGAAACATTAGCAGTTCATATTATATTTAGATTTTAAATAGGATCTCAGGGATTTCATTTAAAAATAAACACAGATGCTTGTCAAAAATTCAGAGCTATTGAAATATGTTATTTGGTTCACCTAGAGATGTTGGAGTTTTGTTTTGTTGCCATAGGCCAAGTATTAAGATTCTGAATCTGCACTGGCAGATAGGAGGTCTACAATTAATTTAGAAAACCTGTTCACAGACGGTTGTTGTTTTAAGACACCCCACCAACAGGCTCCAAGCGGCTTACCCAGTGGTGGGTCAAACAGCGGAGGGCCCCGGAGCCCTAAGCGTAGGCTTGAGGGATTTGTATCAGATTTCTCCACACAGGTTGGTGATGCCAAAGGGGGACCCAGGAGGCTGACACAGCGGAGTTCGTCTGGCTGAAGGTCATCAGGACAAAGTGGCTCAACCCCAGGCTCTCCGGCCCCGACCGAGTGACCCAGCGGATCTCTCATGCCGTCCACGTGGGAGGAAAGGGGGACAGCTCGTACCATGGGAGCCAGTGTGCGGCGGGGAAACCACCTGCTAGGACCGTGGACGACATCAGGACGGACGTGGCCCTCGCAGAGGAGGTCGACTCGGAAGCAGCCATCAGTGGACTGGACGACAACGACCTCGTGGACATCCTTACAGCAGACGACTAGGAAGCGGCTGTCAGCGGGCTGGGGGACTTGTCGAGGCAGCAGAGGAGTCTACTTCTCTCTGATCAGTTCCACCAGTGAAGGGAAAGCCGCATCTCCCCCTCCCTATCAGAGGGGGGGGGGGGGCTGATGATTCACCTCACAAGGAGACTGCTTTCTAGCTCTCAGGTTGCCCTCTCATGGTTCCTTCACTGCCATGGAAAGTGGTGTTCTGTTCCCAAAGATTTCAAGTACTTTGGGTCTCAGTTTCTGATAGATTTATACAATATTGGCGGACAGACACAGTGGAAAGGAATAACAGTAGTTATGTTTCAAGTGCCTTGTGTAAGTTGGTCTCTTTATAGAGAGACCAAAAGGGGGATTGAAGATTATTATCATCTGATATTTGGGAAGTGTGTTACATTTGAAATGGCAGAAAGTCTTGTTGCAACTTCCAGATATTAAAAGAGGCCCCTTGAGTTTCTCTGGAAATTATCAATAATAGCAGTTAAGTGAATACTGTTCAAACAATACCTGTGTTTGTGTTTTGTATTGATTTCTCTGTTTTATCCTTTCATAAATGTGAGGACTAAACTTGCTCAAACATTCTGGGGTGCTTGGAGTAAACAGGTTTTATTGCTCTGTGGGGGAGGTGTAGGTATGCAGGGCAGTGGGCTAGGTGGATGAGAGTACCTTCTGCTTAAGATCTCCAGTATGTCATGTTTCAGGGAAGTCTACATATCTTGAATAGTATATGTGTGTGTTTAATTACTTTGTATTAATAATAGCAGTCTGTGTAACCAGAAGCGGAAAATATGACGAGTAAAACCATTATTTGGAGTAAGATGTGAGCAAGAGAATATTCTTTAGACCCAACTCAGGTCTCTGGAATGTGGGGGGATGTGTGTGTGTGTGGAGGCTGCAGAAATATGAGACAGCGAACGCCAGATGTGTTTTGCTTCAAACTGAGACTGTTTGCGGGTCCTCTGCTGGCACGCACTGATTCGCTGCGACACAGCATCTTTTGCATCTCCCAATGAGATGACCTGAAAAGATGACCAGCTGACCCAACCCCTCCTGTTTTGTTTTCTGCATGTAAGCCTGTTCTATCTTTTAGTTCGTTCTCTTTTGCTCCTGCCGTCAAGATGAAAGGTTCTCCCGGCATTTGGACCAGAGCAGGGCGTGGGCCTACCCCTTTGGAGAAGTGTATTTGTATTCATACCGTTTATCATTCAAGCAGATTATTGTTTAACCCCTATCCTGGTTGTTTTGAGTTTTCCTTCTTTTAAAGCAAACTCATATAGGATCGGCGCGGAGCAGAGATATCTCACACACACACACACACACACACACTGTATTGTATTATTGTATGAGAGAGGTTCCAGGTTGAATTGAGGTGGATATTTGTAATGTTCAGAGGTTGTTGTGTTTAATATTCATGAATATATTTGTCATTGTTCAAATGATAATAAACATTTGCATAAAGCATATTTGTCCACTCATGTTGATAAGAGTATTAAAAACTTGAAAAATATCCCTCTAAGGTACATTTAGAACAGATAAAAAATGTGCGATTAATTTGCGATTAACTATGGACAATCATGCGATTAAATATTTTAATCGACCGACAGCGCTAATATTTACCCATTTTGAACACAGCAAACAATCCAGAGGACCACAAGTGCATTGCTTGAAATGGATTTTGCTTTGGAGAGACAAAAAAGGCACCGTTTCATCTAGTGGCCTTATTGAGAACAGGCTTAACCAAGGCATCACCTGAAAGCTTATTTTCTGCTCTTTCAATAGGTTTGCTCAGTTTGTCTTTACCATGAACTGTCACAGAGATATTCAATCAGAAAGAGAATGATGGCATCTGATCCAGCCAGAATGTTTTACTTTTTTTCATATATGGGTTGCATTGTTTGGACCCTCACTCAGGGTTCGTACGGGTGCTTGAAATCCTTGAAAATGCTTGAAATTTGACGTGGTGTTTTCAAGGTTGGGAAAGTGCTTGAATTTTGGGAATGGTGCTTAAAATTGAGATAAAATGCTTGAAAATGTAAATGCTTTACTTTTACAATAAATTGCAGTCTGACATAAAACAGCTCCGCTGCGGCCTTCCCGCGCTATGCGCGCGACCTGCAAGTGTTTGTGTTACGTGTGACCTGGGCATTCTGATGAGAGTGATAGATGACTGTGTGCAGGGTTGGGTTGTAACGGAATACATGTAACGGCGTTACGTAATCAGAATACAAAAATCAAGTAACTGTATTCAGCTCGCGTTACATTTGAAAAACGAGTAATCTGATTACAGTTACTTTCGTAAACCTGAAGTGAATACATTTTGGATTACTTATTGGAATTATTGGTGGAAAGATTTCCTCACAACATTTAATATTCATTACTAAAGGTACAGCCGAATCATCACAGCGATGATCCAAAAAAGGAAGCGTTTGAAAAAAAAGGGGCAGCTCTGCTCAATTTACATTACATGTTGCTTGTTAGACGCTTTTATCCAAAGCGACTTACATACATTCAGTACTGTGGACAATCCCCACAGGAGCAATTTGGGGTGAAGTGTCTTGCCCAGGGGCACAACGACATGCTGACTGCAGTGGGGTTTGAACCTGTGACCCGCTGATCCCAACACCAAGGCTCTATCCACTGCGCCACACACCTCCCTGAAACGATAACAACGAAACATGGAGGAACAAAAGTCTGCGTTTAAATCGCGCGTCTGTGTGTGTGTAGAGGTGTGTGTGGTTAAAACACATCAGCCACACCGCTCTTTAGCCTTTCTAATGATTCTGAAGGTAAACACAGTGAAGGCGGTGCGTGAAAGGCACGGCGCGCTCGTCTTCTCAGAGGCTGAGTTAACCCTCCCGCTGCCTCCTGGTGCTGCAGAGATTTCATGAAGTGAAGGAGGTTTTCCTTCTATAAAACAGCTGTGGGCAGCAGATACTGTGAGTGTCACGGACATGAATTCATAGATCAAGGCAGACTGGTGCACACACTCTCCTGTTTTGCCAATCCGGTGCTTAAACAAATATACACCCCTGGCCGAAATGTCCTTAAAATGAAGTCCGAGTTCGACATTTTAATTCATGTCCTGCAGCCAACACTGGCAGGACAGAAGGCGACACACCCGTTCTAAGCCGTGTCCCTCACTCCTCACATCCCAAGCTGCATCCCCAACAAGTTTATTATGTTGTTACATCGTTTCAGATGTTATGTTTCAGTTGTGCTCTTGATAAGCCATTAAAACAGTAAAAACACGTTCAGTTTCCTTTTGCTTTTTGTGTCTCCTGTTCACCAAAACATACCCATCTGTTATGGAAAAAGAAAGTAATCCAAAAGTAATCTAAAAGTAATCTGATTACGTTACTGTAACTGTATTCGGATTACTTTCAGAGCCATGTATTCAGTAATCAGTAACTGATTACATTTACAAAGTAACCCTCCCAACCCTGACTGTGTGCCAGGAGGTTGCAGTTTCAACGAGCGTTGGCTAGCAGAAGACAAATACAAGCCATGGCTAAGATGAGGGTCAAGCCCACGAGTAGCCTCCTGCAAAGTTTGCAAAAATAACGATGCGAGAGTCTGCGCTGACGAGCCACATGAAAGTTATGCCGTAGTAGAGCATTTTAGATTAGGCTAACGTTGCAGGTTACGTTTGTTTAAGCTAACGTTAGCGAGCTGAATAGCGAACTCGATTGAGGGATAATAATAATAATAATTGCAGGGGACAATCATTTCAGAGGAACGTTACAGTCACCATCGTGTGGTGTTCAGAGGATGAAGCACTCACGGCATTTTGTGTTATAGTCATGAAATATAATCTATTGATTCGACACAGAGCGATTTTGAAAGCAATGTATTTCTACTGGTAGTATGTTTCGTGCCTAAACCAAATGTGACTTGCTCTATCGAAATCAGTCACATTGACCCGAAGACACATTTTCGTTTGTATTACTGGTCTGGGGGAAGCTCGTGAGTGTGTGTGTTTGTGTACCGGGGAAACACTTACAAGAAACACCGGCTGTTGTTATGCTTGCTGTGACGTTACATTAGTCCGTTCTCTGCTTGTAATTATGCCGAAGCTTCAAAGTTGTATTTATCATCTGAATTTGCTGAACAAGTTTAATATTCTGAAAGCCAATACTTTGTTTATTTAAAAACAGATGAAAACAAACTGTCTTTTATATAAAATTATTATACAAGTAAAACTACATTTTGCTTTAATCCCATGTAATTGTAGAATGAACACAGTCTTCCTTTGAAGATGTATAAGTCAGGTGTCTTGAGTAGTCAGAATTACCTACAAATCATTGTACACATTTGTAAATATTATTTTCCACTTGTTACCATTGTGAGTCTATTTTTATGCAGCTCTGCTGATTTTGTGGCTAAAATTCAGGCTAATACGCTACCAGAGGTGGAATAAGTACTCAGATATTGTACTTGAGTAAAAGTAGAAGTACTCAGATCTTGTACTTGAGTAAAAGTAGAAGTACTCAGATCTTGTACTTGAGTAAAAGGAGAAGTACCAGAGTGTAGGAATACTCTGTTACAGTAAAAGTACTGCATTCAAAATGTTCCTCAAGTAAAAGTAGAAAAGTATTCTCCTCAAAATATAGTGAAAGTAACGACAGTAAAAGTAGTCGTTGTGCAGATTGGTCCATTTCAGAATAATATATATGATATGTTTTATAATGATTGATCATGAAAGTGTTCTCAAAGCTGGTGAAGGTGCAGCTAGTCTGAATGACTTTGTATACTGCAGGGTAGCTGGTGGATTTACTCCAGGTGGAACTAAAGTCTGATTTAACACTTGATTATATTTCACATCAATAATCCACATCTGTGAAGTAACTAAAGGGATTAAATACATGTGGTGGAGTAAAAGTACACCATTTACCTCTGACTTATGTTTACTGCCAACCTAAAAGTACCTCAAAAATAGTAATCAATAATGTATTGAAAAGTTATTTGGCTGATTGTTTTATATTGGCTCAGCCAGTTTATATGGGATGCCCAGTCTACTTAAAGATCACTAATTTTGAAATATTAAACTTAGTTTTCTTTTCTTTAATTTTTCATCCTCGTGAAGAATGCTATCAACAAACACACATTTGGTTGTTTATAGCATAAAGAATATCTGATTTAATGTGAGGTAGGGAAATAATAATTTGAGTATGTGTATATAAATATGTAATTTACAACAGCTGTAAGATGCTTGAAAAGCTTGAAAATGCACCTTGAAAATGCTTGAAAAGTGCTTGAATTTGACTTTGGAAAAGGTGTAAGAACCCTGCTCACTGTAGCTTTCCAGTAGCTAGTTGACTGGGTTGTCCACCCAGGTTGTGATCCTTGAAGGTCCTAGATATCATTTCTGGTGGACAATCTTTTACAACATTCCATGTCTGTAAAATGACTTTGCCCCCTGGGTACTAGAGCGTTGGGGTTAGTCTAACATGAAAAGCATGGACAACAGAACATAAAATCAAGTTATGCAAATGGTTATAACTGTTGTGCACCGTCAAAAGTGTTAGTAATCATGTTTCATATTTATGTGTTATTATTGCTCACTTCCTGTTTTGTTTGTTTCACGCCTCATTTCAGGTCCCTTGACTCACTTCCCTCATCAGTATCAGCCCCGCCCCTGATTGTGTTCACCTGTGTATGGTTGTTGAGTGTTTAAAGTCCCCAGTCTCCCAGCGTTCAGTGTCAGTTCGTTTTTGTCCTGTCCTCATGCCAGAGTTCTGCTCTTCAGCGTTTGCACATTTGATTCAAGCCTATCTTTGCTCCTGAAACTTATTATAAGTTTAGTTCCTCACGTTGTGAGCGATTTTCTGTTGTACCTTGTTTAAGCCTTTTTTTGTCATCTCGTAAGAGTGATTTTCTTTTGTTACCTTTTTGTACAAATAAAGTATATTAATTATACTTTACCTTTGGCTCCCGGGTCGTGCATTTGAGTCCTTATCCTTGTGTAACCAAGTTCTTAACAGAACGAACTGACCACAATGGACTCAGCCGACCCAAAAGCTCTTCACGCCGCCCTGTCAGCCCAAGGCGTGAGGATTTTTCGTCACGAGGAACAGCTGGGATTAATCAGCCAAGGAGTGCAGGCACTGGTAGGAAACCAGGCCGAGCTCCAAGTTTCCTTCTCTGCACAGATACAACAGCTGACGGATCAGATGCAGCAGTTCATCACTCACCTTCAGACTGCTCCGCCGATGACATCAGTCACAGCTGACCGCCTGCATGTCGCGGATCCTGTTGACGCTGTCAATCCGAGCCAGGCTGTTTCCTCCTCACTACGGCTGGCTCTCCCGGAGAGGTTTTCCGGAGATTCCATAAATTGCAGAGCCTTCCTGGTGCAGTGCGACCTGCATTTCCAACACAACCCAGGCGCTTTCTCATCAGACCATGGTAAAGTGGCGTTCATCGTGTCCCATTTAACGGGAAGAGCTGCAGCCTGGGCTACTGCAGAATGGTCCAGAGACACGGAACTTTGTTACTCATTACCCGACTTCACAGACACTATGAGTCGTATTTTTGACCACTCATCACCTGCAACAGAAGCCAGCCGAAGACTACTTCAGATGCGGCAGCATAAGCGCCAGGTGGTGGATTATGCTATCGAGTTTCGCACGGCAGCAGCGGACAGCGGGTGGAATATTCCGGCTCTTCGCGACGCTTTTCGGACTGGATTAGCAGATTCAATCAAGGACCAGCTGGCTCCCCTGGAGGTACCCCGGGACCTGGAATCTCTCATCGCCGTTTCCATCCGGATCGACAACCGACTTCGGGAAAGAGAGAGAGAACGTCGACACAGCCGTGACGGACATCCCAGTTTCCAGGGCTTTTTCCCACGAGCCGTTCCACCAGAGGAGGTTTTTCAGCAAGCTTACCAGCCAAGAGGAGGGCGCTGGTGAGCAAGTTTTCCACAGACTTTCCTCCTCGTCCAGTTACCAAGGTAAACATTTTTATTAATGATCAGGTCATTTCCCAAGGAGTGCTAATAGACTCAGGAGCGGACGAAAGTCTTATGGATTGGGGCATAGTCAAACAGCTTGGTATAAAAACTGTCCCTCTATCTTCTCCCATTACCGCCAGTGCTTTAGACGGACGTTTGTTGTTTACAGTCACCCACTGCACAGAACCTATCCAGATCACTGTAAATAATGACCACACTGAAGTTATGCAGTTTCACATTTTTAAATCTGCTCAGCATCCGGTTATTTTGGGTTTTCCGTGGCTAAAAATCCACAACCCACACATTGACTGGCGCTCAGGAAAGGTTAAGGAGTGGGGAGAGGATTGCATTAACAGGTGTAAACATTCACGCTCTGTTAAAGCACCAACAGACCCTAGTAGGATCGTCATTGATCACCCAGACTATCCTGACCTACAGAAGGTACCGTCATGTTATCATGATCTTAAGGAAGCATTTAACAAATCAAAAGCCATGTCGTTACCTCCTCACCGACCTTTTGATTGCCCCATTAATCTCTTACCGGGGGCTCCCATTCCCAAGGGAAAACTGTATTCGATTTCAAGGCCAGAGAGAGCGGCAATGGACGACTACATTTCCGCTTCTCTCAAATCAGGGATTATCCGTCCTTCATCTTCCCCAGCTGGAGCGGGGTTTTTCTTCGTGGGAAAAAAGGACGGTTCTCTGAGACCTTGCATAGACTACAGCCCTCTTAATGACATTACGGTAAAAAACCGCTATCCTCTGCCACTCATGTCCTCTGCTTTCGAGCTACTTCAGACTGCCAAGATTTTTACCAAGCTGGACTTAAGAAATGCTTATCACTTGGTTAGAATAAGGGAAGGGGATGAGTGGAAGACAGGATTTAATACTTAGAGCGGTCACTATGAGTACCTTGTTATGCCTTTTGGACTGTGTAATGCACCGGCTGTGTTTCAGGGTTTTGTGAATGAGGTTTTGCGGGAATTTTTGAATGTTTCTGTGTTTGTGTACCTTGATGACATTTTGATTTTCTCACCAGACTCTAAGTCCCATGTTCACCATGTCCGTCAGGTTCTGCAGAAACTACTCGAGAATCAATTATATGTCAAGGCAGAGAAGTGTGAGTTTCACGTAGAAAAGGTGGCCTTTCTAGGATATATAATCTCACCAAACCAGATGCAGATGGAACCTGCTAAAGTCAGTGCAGTTTCCAAGTGGCCAACACCAGACTCCAGGAAGAAGGTTCAGCAGTTCTTAGGGTTTGCAAACTTCTACAGAAAGTTTATAAGAAACTTCAGTTCTGTAGCTGCTCCTCTGCATGTTCTGACTTCTTCCAAAGTTCCCTTCAAGTGGACTCCCCAGGCTGACTGCGCTTTCCAGCTCCTCAGGGAGAGGTTCACCACAGCGCCGATTCTCACCATTCCGGATCCCCAGCGCCAGTTTGTGGTCGAGGTCGATGCTTCCAATGAGGGAATTGGAGGCATTTTGTCCCAAAAATCCTTGAAAGACAACAGGATACACCCATGTGCCTTCCTGTCGCGGAAGCTGACGGCAGCAGAGAAGAACTACGATGTGGGAAACAAGGAACTGTTAGCTGTAAAAGCTGCTCTGGAGGAATGGAGACACTGGTTGGAGGGGGCAGAACAGCCGTTCTTAGTTTGGACAGACCATAAGAACCTGGAGTATATCAGAAAGGCTAAACGCCTCAACTCTCGGCAGGCCAGGTGGACTCTATTTTTCAGTAGGTTCAACTTCACTCTCTCTTTCCGTCCCGGATCTCAGAAGCCTGATGCCTTGTCTCGCCTTTTCGATCCAGAACCTTTTTCGGTAGAGCCCAAGACCATCCTTCCATTAAACCGTATGGTCGGAGCCTTTTCCTGGCAACTAGAATTGGACGTTAAACAGGCTAACGCATTAAACCCAGCACCTAGCAAAGGTCCAAACCACCTGCTCTTTGTTCCTGTGTCTCTCCACTCTAAGGTCATCCACTGGGCCCACACGTCGGTGATCTCGTGCCACCCTGGAGTTAAAAGGACTATGTACAGGATTAAGCAGCGTTTCTGGTGGCCAGCCATGAAGAAGGATGTGCAGGAGTACGTAGCGGCTTGTCCGGTGTGTGCCTGCAATAAGACCTCGTCCCAGGTCAAGATGGCTTTGCTCCAACCACTGCCGATTCCTCAACGTCCCTGGTCACATATATCTATGGACTTTGTGACAGGTCTTCCCTCGTCCAGAGGCAAAACTACGGTTCTGACAGTGGTGGACCGGTTCTCCAAGATGGTTCATTTCATTCCTCTAACCAAGATCCCCTCTGCCAAGAGTACCGCAGAGGTCATGATGAACCAAATATTCAGGATCCACGGATTTCCAAATGACATTGTTTCCGACAGAGGTCCACAATTCATTTCAGCTTTCTGGAAGGAGTTTTGCAGACTCATAGGCGCTACTGTCAGCTTGTCTTCAGGTTACCACCCTCAATCAAATGGACAATCGGAGCGTCTGAATCAAGAACTGGAGACTACACTACGCTGTCTCGTTTTCCAGAACCAGACCAACTGGAGCGACCACCTCACTTGGGTGGAGTTTGCACACAATACTCTTCCCACGGCGGCCACAGGTCTCTCGCCTTTCCATTGTGCCAATGGTTATCAACCGCCGCTGTTCTCAACCGACGAAGGGGAAGTTAAGGTACCATCAGCTCACGCCTTGATTAGACGCTGTCGCCGAGTTTGGGCTGGAGCTCGCCAATCTCTGCTACGAAGTTCGGCTCGGATGAAGGATGTAGCAGACATCCACCGCAGGGCCGCTCCCAGTTACAAACCGGGTCAAAAGGTGTGGCTTTCCACCAAGGACCTACCACTTCAGGTGGCTTCCAAGAAGTTGACTCCAAGGTTTGTGGGGCCTTTTCCGGTGTCAAAAGTCATCAATCCGGTATCTGTGCGCCTAAGACTTCCCAGAACCATGGGGGTACACCCTACATTCCACGTCAGCAAGATTAAGCCAGTTCATGAGAGCACGCTGATTCCCGCCTCCAAGCCCCCTCCACCACCCCAGTTCTTCGAAGGTGGCCTAACGTACAAGGTCCGCAAGTTGCTGGAGGTCCGCAATAGGGGTCGAGGCAAGCAATTCCTGGTGGATTGGGTGGATTATGGTCTCGAGGAAAGGTGCTGGGTTCCTGCGAGATTCATTGTGGACAAAACCCTGATTCAGTATTTTTATGATCGGCCTGGGCCGTCAGGAGTCGGCCCTAGAGGGGGGGGTACTGTTGTGCACCGTCAAAAGTGTTAGTAATCATGTTTCATATTTATGTGTTATTATTGCTCACTTCCTGTTTTGTTTGTTTCACGCCTCATTTCAGGTCCCTTGACTCACTTCCCTCATCAGTATCAGCCCCGCCCCTGATTGTGTTCACCTGTGTATGGTTGTTGAGTGTTTAAAGTCCCCAGTCTCCCAGCGTTCAGTGTCAGTTCGTTTTTGTCCTGTCCTCATGCCAGAGTTCTGCTCTTCAGCGTTTGCACATTTGATTCAAGCCTATCTTTGCTCCTGAAACTTATTATAAGTTTAGTTCCTCACGTTGTGAGCGATTTTCTGTTGTACCTTGTTTAAGCCTTTTTTTTGTCATCTCGTAAGAGTGATTTTCTTTTGTTACCTTTTTGTACAAATAAAGTATATTAATTATACTTTACCTTTGGCTCCCGGGTCGTGCATTTGAGTCCTTATCCTTGTGTAACCAAGTTCTTAACAATAACATACAGTATTAAGAAATCATACAATACAAAACCATTTTTTTATGATTTAACAATATATATTATGTGTGTAAATCAAATATAACCATTTATAACAATGTATTATTTGGTTTTGAGAACAACAATGAGGTGATTCACCAAATAAACTATTTGATGTTTATCTCAATGTCCCTAATTATACATCCCAAAAGACTGTGCATTTTCCATGTTGATTGAAGTACTTCAATCAATCAGGTTAATAGCTGGAGATCCAAAAGGAAATATAACTGACAAAGCAATTAAAGCAAGTAACCCAAAAGAAACAAACATGAACAATTAGAGCAAAGCTGTTATTGGCCTGCGGTGTAACAAGTGCAGTCATATAAAGTTAATGACAGTTAAATCCTATAAGAGATCGAAAATAATAATGATGCATAGGCATCCCGTTCTGGGGAAAAAGGGAAAGACCTGCTGCTCTTGGACAATGATGTGCTCACCAAGTTGTATGGTAACCAGCAAGATATACTTGGACATTTAGGAATTTACATTCTAGTGTTTCAAAAAGGATGGTCAAAAGTGAATGGTTCATTGCTCAGGATGCATTCCAGGGACGCTGAGCATTTTGTTCAATAACATTTAAGTTGTGTACAAGTGAAATGTTTGGCCTGATGCTGCCACATAGGGAATCATATGGTCAACATATTCAAGGGTAATCTTCCATTGAGGAGTATGAATACAATCTCTAAAGTATTTACATTTCTGATAGCACATCAAGTCTTGGCGGATATTCGTGCTTGAGAGCAGCAGCAATCTGGGGAAATACAGAGAAACAAAAAAGAGGGGCAGATCAGAAACCAAATTTGAGGTTTTTGAATACACAATGTATGTTTAGCATTAATGAATAAAAAAGTAAAAGCAACATGTCTAGGTTGAGGCTAAATCAACAAAGATACTGCACATTCATTCATAAATAAATTACCTAAATGATGTTTCCTTCTTCATCCTCACTGGTGTCTGGACTGCTTAGGCCACTTTGACTTTCCTCTTCATGTTGAAGGAAAGAAGCATCAGGACCTAACGCAGTCTTGTACTGCTGCAGTTCCACCTGCAACCTCTCCGACGCCTCAGAATACTTCCTTCTTAGGGTGCACCCAAGTCCTCCACTCCCCTTGTCTACATCTGAAAATAAACAAAATATTGTTATATGGACATACTATACAGTAAGATTGCTTCACGAGGCCAGAGCACTTCAATGGAGTATATTCTCTCCCATGTACATATAAAGATGATTGGCACTGTCAAGGGACTTCATTATGTAAAATGGCCGGGTCGAATGGGCAAAGGCCATTATACTCCATCCAATTTCTGTGACTAAGAATGATTTGGGCTGACTTTTTTCCTTTGAAACTCATACTTTACAAGGTATGTTAAGTTTTGCTTTCAACTTACCTTCCTCAGCCACCTTATTTTTTAGAGCCACTGCCATGTTCTGCAACCATGTGCAATGCTGCGCCATCTCCAACAATAGGATGCCTTTCTCCTCTTGCAGTCTCCGTGTAAGCATAACTTGATCCAGTATCTTTTTCTTGGCTGTAAAGTTAGCTAAAATCCAATCACAGTTATGTATATACATGACTCACATTTTCATTATAGCATAACAATATGTTTAAAACTCCAAACATGTACTTTCAAAATAATCAAATGTATACATAACTAGAAAATGCATTTCCTGCAGAAAATGCGTGCGAATGCTGTAAACTGTGAACATTTAAGGCTGCATTTAGCTGAAAATGCAGAAAAAGCTGAATGTGTTATTAGCTGAATGGTAGCTGCTTTTAGCAAAAAAAATGCAGAAAAAGCTTAATATTTAAAAGAAAAGGTTAAAAAAACAACAACGTGTGTGTGTGTGTGTGTGTGTGTGTGTGTGTGTGTGTGTGTGTGTGTGTGTGTGTGTGTGTGTGTGTGTGTGTGTGGTTGTGTGGTGTGTTGTGTGTGTGTGTGTGTGTGTGTGTGTGTGTGTGTGTGTGTGTGTGTGTGTGTGTGTGTGTGTGTGTGTGTGTGTGTGTGTGTGTGTGTTAATTGTTACAGCTCAAATGCATTGCAATAACTTCCATGTTAAAAAAAAGACTTTAAAAAGCTGAATATTTTAAAAAGTACAACATATTTAGAAAAGGTTGAAAGTTTCCCATCATGTGTTGAAAAGGCTGAATAGTTTGATATTTGAATGGTTCCTGCAGCTGAAATTAGGCTGAAGGAGTTAAATAAAGATATTAAATGTAAGTAGTAGTGATTGAATGTTTACAAACACCTCTGATGATGTCACTCACGTGTGTGTGGCTCCAATCTGCCCAGCAACACCATGACAACCAACTGCAGCACTGAGTCCCATAAGAATGCATTGGGGATTATATCTGACAATTTTGCCACCTGTTCAAAAACTATGGCTCTTATCAAAACATTACCAGACCGTGAGCATCAGGAACCCCAATGGAACTGAAATAATGTTGTTTTTTTGGGTTTTGTGTGTAAAATGTGGAGATGGGAGCAGTTTGTCTAAAGTGTACTTCTCTCTGCTCTGAAGAAAGATCCAGAACAATTTAACATGGCAATCAATTGGGAGCTAGCTGGACTTTTTGTCTCTTCATGCCCTCAAGAGGCATTTTATTTAATTTTTTTTCTTAATCTTTTTTTATTTTCCAACCTAGGAGAGGTTTTCCTACGTTTTTCATGAAAAAATATGCCTGAGGAGTGTAGGGTTTGGGAATTATGGCAAGTTTAAAACATTTTTGGGGGAGAATTTCAGGCACTGCTGCACTCTGTTTTGAGATCAAAGCACTCTAGACTTAACGAGCTGCTCCCATCCACTCTAATGTTAAAATCTGAAAAAGGCCTCTCTGCAAAGCTCCAAACTAAGTTCAATATCTCAATAAGTTTAAAAGATATCAAAAATCTTTTATACAAGTTTTATAGCTGAAGGTATTGTGATCATTTGAAAGTTAGAATGAAGTGTCTACCTGAAATGATGTGGAAGGAGAAGCATTTGGCGCAAAGTGTAGGAAAAGTGGATTTGAAGGCATCTCCCATTGACTTCAATGTTAAAAAAAGAGTTAAAAACGCTGAATATTTTTAAAAAGTATGAAATATTTTTGAAAAAGTTGAAGGTTTCCCATCTATTGCTGAAAAGGCTGAATAGTTTAATATTTGAATGGTTTCTGTAGCTGAAAGTAAGCTGAAGGTATGGAGAGCTAAAGTATTGGCTGATTTGAAGGCTCTTCCCATTGACTTCAATGTAAAAAAAAGAGTTTAAAAAGCTGAATATTTCAAAAAGTATGAAATATTTTGAAAAAGTTGAAAGTTTCCCATCAATTGCTGAAAAGGCTGAATAGTTTAATATTTGTATGGTTTCTGTAGCTGAAAATAAGCTGAAGTTATGGAGAGTCAAAATATTGGCTCATCTCCCATTGACTTCAATGTTAAAAAAAGAGTTTAAAAAGCTGAATATTTCAAAAAGTATGACATATTTTGAAAAAGTTGAAGTTTTCCCATCGATTCCTGAACAGGCTGAATAGTTTAATATTTGAATGGTTTCTGTAGCTGAAAATAAGCTGAAGTTATGGAGTGCTAAAGTATTGGCTGAAATAATAATAATAATAACTAGAAAATGCATTTCCTGCAGAAAATGTGTGCGAATGCTGTAAACTGTGAACCTTTATAGCTGAATTTAGCTGAAAATGCAGAAAAAGCTGAATGTGTTATTAGCTGAATGGTAGCTGCTTTTAGCTAAAAAAATGCAGAAAAAGCTTAATATTTAAAAGAAAAGGTTTAAAAAAAAGGTATAAACAACAACATGTATAGCCTTGATGTCCTGAAATAGCTGAATAATGTAATAGTTGAATGGTTTCTGCAGCTGAAAATAGGCTGAAGGAGTTGAATATCAGATGTAAGTAGTAGTGAATGAATTTGTATTAAGATGAGAAAAGAAAGTAAAAAGGCTTGGGAAAGCAGCAGAATATTTGAACTGCAAACTTTTGAACTAACTTGATGGTGAATTATCTGTCGCCATGGCAATGGCATTTGATGACACCCCATAATATTCTTAGATGTGTTGATGGCAGCATCGTTACCAAACCTGTGAAGTTTTGGGCCATTTCGAGTATTTTCACTGAAGTTGTGTCAAAACCGTGTTTCATGGTGAGCATTGTGTTGCCATGGCAACGGCATTTGAAGAAATCTCAAAACTGTCCCGTAGATGTCTTCACGGCTGGACTTTTAGCACACATGTGAAGTTTGAAACACGGTTTTGAACATTTTCATAGGAGTTACGGCCCGTCCACACAGCGGCGTGCGTTGAAGCTTACAACGCATCTGCCCATTCAATTTGAATGGGGTGACGTCACTTTTAGCCGAACTGCATTTTGGGAAGCGACGTGGAGCGTTGCTGGCGTTGCTCGCTTCAAAAGTTGAGCAATGTTCAACTTTTGGCGCCTCGGCAGAAGCGTCAGTGTTAGAGTTTATTGAAGGATAAATAATGTATTTTCATAATGTGTTTTGATAAATATGTTTTCATCATGTGTTCTCATAGATGTGGTACAGGAGACTCGTGGTCAGAGAAGAGGAACAGACTATAGTCTGTTCCTTGGACCATACACACACACACACACATCCATATGACTGCGAGTCACAAGATTCCCATATGACAACTAAGGCGTTGGTCATAGCCACTTCCTCATGCATGTGATGTACATTGTATTTCTGAATAAAAAGGCTGCACGGAGAAAAGGCAGTAGGATTTGGTTAGGAGTGGACATTGCATGTCACTCGCCGATCCTCCTTGCTGCAAGTAAACTTAAATCTCGAGTCCTGTCTTCTCTGTTCACTGGATCTGGTATATTGAACCGAGCGGGGGTTTTACCCTTACAAAGTAATATAGATACCTCACATTAATTGGTCCTTCGAGCCGGAATCCAACACATCGTGACGGGAAGGAGGAAGGGGACGACACGCCGCAGTCTGTCGACAGCCGGGATCATCAGCCGACCCCGAGAAAGACCCGGGACGCAGAATTCGTGGCCGGGCCGGTGTTTATATGTCCAACCCTCCCTCATCCTAGGCACGATTGACGGAATCCAACCGGACCAGTGACCACAGATAAACGGGTAAGACACGGTTTCTCCACCGTAAAGGAGGTTGATAAAACGTTTATACACGGTTTCTCCACCGATTAAGGAGGGTGCTAAAAGTTTTTAGACACGGTTTCTCCACCGTTAAGGAGTTTGATAAAACGTTAATACACGGTTTCTCCACCGATTAAGGAGGGTGCTAAAAGCTTTAGACACGGTTTCTCCACCGTTAAGGAGGGTGATACAACGTTGATAGAGAAAGGCTACTCCGCCTAAAAGGAGGATTGACGTGTACACTTGTGAATGATTGAGTGAAAGCGGTGTGTAAAAGTGTCACCAGTGGAATCAGCGCACAGAGTGGAAACCTAACGGTGATAACACAAACTCTGTGGTCTGTTGAAGTACACGTAGTGGTGAATTAGGGATTAGGTTCCGACCGGCACGTTGTCCAGTAGGAACACCAAGCTAGAATCATGGGGTCCGATGGGAGTAAGCCTGCCGCTACAGGGGACATGAGGTATATGGAAATATATAGTCACGGCAGCACCATTTATTGTAGCAAATGGTATAAACAGTACGGCTTCCAAGGGAAGCTGGAGAAAACAGCAGTAAGAGAATTAAGCGACAAATTGAGAGCAGCAACAGCTGGAATAACACAAGGCAAGAAAAGAAATAAGTTAGAAGCTCAACTACGGGTTGCAGCTATATGGGCTGAACAAGCCCATAAAAGGGCAGGTGGAGCAGAGGAAGGTATGATAGCAGCGGCTGTTTTAGTGAAAGCAGACGAGGAGACAGGGCGCTCAGGGTCAGTTGACGCTGTACGCCACGAGAAAGAGAGAGCGATAGTGGAAGAACACAAAGCGCAGGAACAAAGAATAAAAAGGAAGCAAGAGAAAGAGAGAAAAGACAGGGAAAGAGAGACACAAAAAACGCATCGACAAAGAAGTGGCAGATGCATTAAACCCACTGCACACTACACTGTAAAAACTGTGACCTATAGTTACTTAATAAAATTGTGGCAACAAAGTGACACTTAATATAATTAATTAGATTTGAAACACAACAATTTGATTAAAAAGTTCTAAATAAATTTTAAGTTAATAAAATATAATTATATTAAATAAATGTTAATTGAAGAAACAGTCAAAATGTGTTATTTATTCATTTTAATTGAGTTTGTATTAAGCAATTATTTGAACAAACTTAAGTTAGATTTACTAAACATCTGGTAGAATTTAGTTTATATTTACTAATTATCAAAGATAAATTGATTTGAATTAATTAACAATGGGGAAAAATTAGAATTCTTATGTGACAGCGGTGCAGACTCATCAGTAGTGAACAAGAGGTCCAAAGAATGTGGCCACCAACTGGCACTATGTTTGTAAAATCAGCAAATGGACACATAAATCAGAGGTCGATTTCAAAGCCACTTTTTATGGAAGATAGAAGGTCAAGCCTCCAGGCATCCCTCAAATTTGTGTTCATCTCAAACTGCCCTGTCAATTTGCTAGGGAGAGACGGCATGGAAATGTTAAAAATCAGTGTAGTACCAGTCAAAGGGGGAATGCGAGCAGTAGGGCCCGGAGAAAAGGTGGAAGACCAGGTCTTCCTTCAAAAATCCATAAACACCCCAACTACTACTGGTCACTAGACATGCCACAACCTGACGTGACAAACACAGGTGAACACCTGTTAACGCTATTCACCCCACAACATGGCCAAGAAGTAATGAAATCTGACGCATTGCACGTTACATTAAAGTACAAGAACACCCCTGGCCCAGATAAAGACTATGATGTGCTCGTGCATCGACTGACACCACAGAGGGTAGTGTTCCACTCGATGTATGCAAACCAACACGGGGATGTTGTAATTGACGCTAGGGTCCCATCAACCACTGCCTTGATAATGGAACCAGGTTCCACGCCACACATATCAGTAGCTAGGGGCCCAGGGACTTCATGGAGAGACTTAGGTTTATTAGTGGCTAGAGGTAACAGGATAACAAAATGGACAGATGACAAAAACGGTTGGCAAACTGGAGGCGGGTTAAAGCGCAAAACTCTAGGGTTTACCCTAGTGATGACACCACGCACCCACCTAGACGACCCTGAACAACAATGATGTATGCTAAGTGAAGAGGCCTTAGAGGTCCTGAAAACGGTGCCACCATGCGTATGGTCACAAGGAAAATGTGATGTAGGTCGCATGGTGAACGCAAAACCTGTACACGTTAGACCAAAAACTAACTACAGACCTAACATAAGACAATACCCATTGAAAGAGGATGCAAAAGTTGGCATCAAACCTGTAATTGAAGAAATGCTAAAAGCAGGAATCTTGTGTGAGTGCCCTGATGCATCATGCAATACCCCCATCTTCCCAGTAAAAAAGGCTGATGGGCAGTCATGGAGAATGATCCAAGACTTAAGAGCAGTAAATGACGCTGTACAAAGCACAGCCCCAACAGTACCAGATCCACACACGTTAATGAACGGCCTTAAGCCAAATATGGCGTGGTTCTCAGTGATAGACTTAAGCAATGCCTTTTTCTCCATTCCTGTAGAAAAAGACTCACAAGGATGGTTCGGGTTCACACATGAAGGAACAAAGTACACATACACCAGATTACCTCAGGGGTATGTGGATAGCCCAACAATCTTTTCACGAGAAATAGCTAATTGTTTGGCTACATTACAGATACCTGACACATCGCAGATTTTGGTATATGTCGATGATATTCTTGTAGCGTCACCCACACAGGAAGAAAGCACAAAAGTCACACTACAAGTATTGACACATTTGGCAAAAACAGGAAACAAGGTTTCAAGACAGAAACTTCAGTTTGTGAAAGAGGAAGTTATCTTTTTAGGCCACAGTTTAAACCGAGAAGGGAGACACATACACTCAGAGAGGAAACAAACGGTGTTAAACGCACCAAAACCAACAACAAAAAAACAAATGATGCAATTCCTTGGGCTGACTAACTATTGTAGAGCATGGGTTCCAGACTACGCAGGAATGACTCAGCCCCTACTAGATTGCATATACTCAGACAATGACATGAAAATGTCCGGCAAGATAGAATGGACACAAGAGGCAGAAGCTGCATTTGAAAGGACTAAACAGTGTCTCGTAGGGTCATCAGTATTAGCATTACCAGACTATGAAAAACCATTTGTACAAACAGTTGACTGCAAAAAAGGGTTTATGACATCAGTATTAGCCCAAAAACACGGCACAAAACTAAGGCCTGTCGCTTACTACTCTAAAAGGTTAGACCCAGTAGCACAAGCATTACCAGTATGCGTACAAGCAGTATGCGCTGCAGCAATGGCGGTACATTGTACAGCAGAAATAGTTTTGTTCCACCCACTCACACTGATGGTTCCACACGCAGTCACCATGTTGTTACATGACACCAAAATGGCTTTCTTATCACCTGCACGTTATTTGGTACTGACAGCTACACTAATGTCACAACCACACATTGTGATAAAAAGATGTAATATCTTAAATCCAGCCACATTAATACCTACAGCAGAAGATGGAGAACCACACTGTTGTAAAGAAGAGACTGACAGAACATGCAAACCAAGACCAGATTTGAAAGATGTTCAACTGCCAAGTGGAGAAACATGGTTTGTGGATGGGTCCTGTTCTAAATCTATAACAGGCCAAAATCAAACAGGGTTTGCAGTTGTATCACACACACAGGTCATAAAAGCAGGCCGACTCCCACACACATATTCTGCACAAGCAGCGGAATTAGTAGCTCTTACAGAAGCATGCAAAGCGGGGGTTGGAAAAGATGTGACTATGTGGACAGACAGCCAGTATGCACAACTGCTGACAGACCTTTTAAAAGCGGTGTTGTTGCCGAAAAGCATCGCTATATGTAAATGTGCTGCGCACACTAGTGGAAAGGATGCAGTAACACTTGGCAATGCACACGCGGATAAGGTAGCTAAACTAGCAGCTGTGGGCGAATATGGGTTTCATATCCTCTTGCAGAAGGGGGAAAGTGTTTCACAACCAATACCTCTTGTGATATTAAAGGATATGCAGAACAGCGCACCCGACAGAGAAAAGAAGAAATGGTTGACAGATGGTGCAACCACAGACCCTGAGGGAACATTCAGAATAAACAACAAGATAGTACTCCCTGTTAGTCTCTACAAAACAGCAGCTAATTTGAGTCATGGGCCGTGCCATGTCTCAACAGGGGGAATGATAACAGTAATAAATGAACACTTCCATACATACAACTACATTAAATTTTCTAAAAACTTTTGTAGAGCCTGTATAGTATGTTGCAGACACAATGCTCAAGGCAATGAGCGACCACAGAGAGGAAAGTTCCCTCCACCGACATACCCGTTTCAACACATGCATATGGACTTCATCGAACTAACACCATGCCAAGGGTACAAATACTGTTTGGTAATGATATGTCCGTTTTCAAAGTGGGTTGAAATATTCCCAGCAAAACATGCAGACGCTATTACCGTAGCAAAAGCCATATGCAAGACAATAATACCAAACAGAAGTATTCCAGAGAAACTGTACAGTGATAATGGTTCCCATTTTGTAAATCAGGTTATTACCAAACTGTCCGAACATATGGGGATAACATTAAAAAACCATTGTGCATATCATCCACAGAGTGCAGGCTTAGTGGAAAGAACAAACGGAACAGTAAAGTTAAGACTAAGGAAAACAATGGAGGAAACAGGAAGACCGTGGGTGGAATGTGTGTCTCTAGTAGAAACATGCATGAGAATCACGCCCACGGCAAAAGGGTTGTCTCCCTTTGAGATCATAACAGGAAGGCAATTCAGACTACCAATCACAGACGAGGTGAGGGAGGAGGATGATGCTGAGGCAGAGACTACATTAGCTGAATGGATGAGCAGACTCTTCAGAAGCAATGAGATAGCTCGAACAAATAACCTGCCAGACATTTCTACTCCCTTACAGGATGCTCGAGTGCAGACTGGTGACCAGGTCCTCGTCAAGGTGATTAAGAGGAAGCATTGGCACTGTCCACGGTGGGACGGTCCCTACACGGTACTGCTGACAACACCGACTGCACTAAAAATCGCTGAAAGAACTACGTGGATACATCAGAGCCACTGCAAAAAGGTAATACCTCTCCAACTTAACGACGGATAAGTGGTGGAAGTCCGGCTACAAAGGGCGGTGTTTCATTAGGAAATACTGGTCTCAACCCCGGTGAAGAAAACAACAGAACCACTATCACAAATAGACTATGTTGGGAGAGGTGTTGTTCGTAGTGGCCCTGCTGGGTCTGACGCTAATGACTATAAAACAATTGAGTGAGGAATCCTCAACAAAAGAAGAAGTCCATCGAGAGAAAAAATGGTCACTACTCAACAATGACCCATGGAACTACAACGACAAAACTGCACGCTCCCCTAGGATGACAAATGCATGGAATGCCTATGTCCATCAACTTGTTATAAAGACTTAAAGCTAGGTTACTGTCTGTCATATGACGAATGGTTCGAAAATGTCAAAAACAAGTGAATTAATTCTGAAAGTAATAAAGACACTGTAACCAGCTAGTAATTATGAAAAACAGGAGGGAATGTTAGAGTTTATTGAAGGATAAATAATGTATTTTCATAATGTGTTTTGATAAATATGTTTTCATCATGTGTTCTCATAGATGTGGTACAGGAGACTCGTGGTCAGAGAAGAGGAACAGACTATAGTCTGTTCCTTGGACCATACACACACACACACACATCCATATGACTGCGAGTCACAAGATTCCCATATGACAACTAAGGCGTTGGTCATAGCCACTTCCTCATGCATGTGATGTACATTGTATTTCTGAATAAAAAGGCTGCACGGAGAAAAGGCAGTAGGATTTGGTTAGGAGTGGACATTGCATGTCACTCGCCGATCCTCCTTGCTGCAAGTAAACTTAAATCTCGAGTCCTGTCTTCTCTGTTCACTGGATCTGGTATATTGAACCGAGCGGGGGTTTTACCCTTACAAAGTAATATAGATACCTCACAGTCAGCCAATGAAATCCCGTTTATGCAAATCTGCCAGTACAAGCGCTAGCCAATCAAACCGCGTGTATGCTGGGAGAGACTACGCAGGTCATTTCCTCATATTTCAAAAAATTGAGGGAAAATTCATTATAGCGGTAGTGAATCACCCTGTGCTGTGTATGATCAGTCCCTGTTCATCTACCGGGATACAAACCGGAGGAGCGAGGCATGGAGGGAGGTGACAGAGACAGTGGGTGAAACTGGTAGGTTTTCGCCTGTTTGGGGATTTTATATCCAGTTTACTTGGTTTTAACATTGCTATTGCTTTGTATGTCGGGGGCGGGAGATTCATGTGATTGGTTGTTGGTCGCGTTGCTCGCAAAAAATCCCCAAGCTTCAGACACGCCCACCTCCAAGCGTCAACGCACGCTGCTGTGTGGACGCTCCGTTAGACATTACATTAGGAGGTTACATTACTCTCTCTCTTCTCTTGATCGCCCTCTCTCTCTTCTCTTGATCATTCATCATCATCGGTGTGTGTCTGTGTGAGAGAGAGAGAGTGTGTGTGTGTGTCTTTATGTGTGAGAGAGAGCGTGTGTGTGTCTCTGTGTGAGAGAGAGATGTGTGTGTGTCTGTGTGTGAGAGAGAGTGTGTGTGTCTGTGTATGTGAGAGAGAGTGAGTGTGTGTGTGTCTGTGTGTGTGTGTGTGTGTGTGTGTGTGTGTGTGTGTGTGTGTGTGTGTGTGTGTGTGTGTGTGTGTGTGTGTGTGTGTGTGTGTGTGTGTTAATTGTTACAGCTCAAATGCATTGCAATAACTTCCATGTTAAAAAAAGACTTTAAAAAGCTGAATATTTTAAAAAGTACAACATATTTAGAAAAAGTTGAAAGTTTCCCATCATGTGTTGAAAAGGCTGAATAGTTTGATATTTGAATGGTTCCTGCAGCTGAAATTAGGCTGAAGGAGTTAAATAAAGATATTAAATGTAAGTAGTAGTGATTGAATGTTTACAAACACCTGTGTGTGTAAACCCAGAGATCAAAGGTTTCCATGGTGTCTGCTCTGATTGGATGATGTGACTCAAGTGTGTGTGTGGCTCCAATCTGCCCAGCAACACCATGCCAACCAACTGCAGCACTGAGTCCCATAAGAATGCATTGGGGATTATATCCGACAATTTTGCCACCTGTTCAAAAACTATGGCTCTTATAAAAAAATGACCAGACCGTGAATATCAGGGAACCCCAATGAACTGAAATATGTTTTTTTGGGGGTTTTGTGTGTAAAATGTGGAGATGGGAGCAGTTTGTCTAAAGTGTACTTCTCTCTGCTCTGAAGAAAGATCTGGAACAATTTAACATGGGAATCAATTGGGAGCTAGCTGGACTTTTTCTCTCTTCATGCCCTCAAGAGGCATTTTGTTTAATATATTTTCTTATTTTATTTTTATTTTCCAGCCTAGGAGAGGTTTTCCTACGTTTTTCATGAAAAAATATGTCTGAGGAGTGTAGGGTTTGGGAATTATGGCAAGTTTAAAATATATTTGGGGGAGAATTTCGAGCTGTCCTGCACTCTGTTTTGAGATCAAAGCACTCTAGAGTTAACGAGCTGCTCCCTCCACTCTAATGTTAAAATCAGAAAAAAGCCTCTCTACCAAGCTCCAAACTAAATTCAATATCTCAAAAAGTTGAAAAGATATCAAAAATCTTTTATACAAGTTTTATAGCTGAAGGTATTGTGATCATTTGAAAGTTGGAATGAAGTGTCCGGCTGAAATTATGTGGAAGGAGAAGCATTTGGCGCAAAGTGTAGGAAAACAGGATTTGAAGGCATCTCCCATTGACTTCAATGTTAAAAAAAATAGTTTAAAAAGCTGAATATTTTGAAAAGCATGAAATATTTTGAAAAAGTTGAAAGTTTCCCATCAATTGCTGAAAAGGCTGAATAGTTTAATATTTGAATGGTTTCTGTAGCTGAAAGTAAGCTGAAATTATGGAGAGCTAAAGTATTGGCTGATTTGAAGGCTCTTCCCATTGACTTCAATGTTAAAAAAATAGTTTAAAAAGCTGAATATTTCAAAAAGTATGAAATATTTTGAAAAAGTTGAAGGTTTCCCATCGATTCCTGAACAGGCTGAATAGTTTAATATTTGAATGGTTTCTGTAGCTGAAAATAAGCTGAAGTTATGGAGTGCTAAAGTATTGGCTGAAATAATAATAACTAGAAAATACATTTCCTGCAGAAAATGCGTGCGAATGCTGTAAACTGTGAACATTTGTGGCTGAATTTAGCTGAAAATGCAGAAAAAGCTGAATGTGTTATTAGCTGAATGGTAGCTGCTTTTAGCTAAAAAAATGCAGAAAAAGCTTAATATTTAAAAGAAAAGGTTTAAAAAAGGTATAAACAACAACATGTGTAGCCTTGATGTCCTGAAATAGCTGAATAATGTAATAGTTGAATGGTTTCTGCAGCTGAAAATAGGCTGAAGGAGTTGAATATCAGATGTAAGTAGTAGTGAATGAATTTGTATTAAGAAGAGAAAAGAAAGTAAAAAGGCTTGGGAAAGCAGAAGAATATTTGAACTGCAAACCCTTGAACTAACTTGATGGTGAATGATCTGTTGCCATGCCAACGGCATTTGATGACATCCCATAATACTCTTAGATGTGTTGATGGCTGCATCGTTACCAAATCTGTGAAGTTTTGGGCCATTTCGAGCATTTTCACTGAAGTTATGAGAAAACCGTGTTTCATGGTGAGCATTGTGTTGCCATGGCAACATCATTTGAAGAAATCTCCAAACTGTCCTGTAGATGTCTTCACGGCTGGACTGTTAGCACACATGTGAAGTTTGAGCACATTTTCATAGGAGTTATACATTGCATTAGGAGGTTACATTACTCTCTCACTTCTCTTGATCGCCCTCTCTCTCTTCTCTTGATCATTCATCATCATCGGTGTGTGTCTGTGTGTGAGAGAGAGAGAGAGTGTGTGTGTGTGTGTGTGTGTGTGTGTGTGTGTGTGTGTGTGTGTGTGTGTGTGTGTGTGTGTGTGTGTGTGTGTGTGTGTGTGTGTGTGTGTGTGTGTGTGTGTGTGTGTGTGTGTGTGTGTGTGTGTGTGTGTGTGTGTGTGTGTGTGTGTGTGTGTGTGTGTGTGTGTGTGTGTGTGTGTGTGTGTGTGTGAGAGAGAGAGAGAGAGAGAGAGAGAGAGAGTGTGTGTGTGTCTGTGTCTGTGTGTGAGAGAGAGAGTGTGTGTGTGTGTGTGTGTGTGTGTGTGTGTGTGTGTGTGTGTGTGTGTGTGTGTGTGTGTGTGTGTGTGTGTGTGTGTGTGTGTGTGTGTGTGTGTGTGTGTGTGTGTGTGTGTGTGTGTGTGTGTGTGTGTGTGTGTGTGTGTGTGTGTGTGTGTGTGTGTGTGTGTGTGTGTGTGTGTGTGTGTGTGTGTGTGTGTGTGTGTGTGTGTGTGTGTGTGTGTGTGTGTGTGTGTGTGTGTGTGTGTGTGTGTGTGTGTGTGTGTGTGTGTGTGTGTGTGTGTGTGTGTGTGTGTGTGTGTGTGTGTGTGTGTGTGTGTGTGTGTGTGTGTGAGAGAGAGAGAGAGAGAGACTCTGTCTGTCTGTCTGTCTGTCGTGAGAGAGTGTGTGTGTGTTAATTGTTACAGCTCAAATGCATTGCAATAACTTCCATGTTAAAAAAAGACTTTAAAAAGCTGAATATTTTAAAAAGTATAACATATTTTGAAAAAGTTGAAAGTTTCCCATCATGTGTTGAAAAGGCTGAATAGTTTGATATTTGAATGGTTCCTGCAGCTGAAATTAGGCTGAAGGAGTTAAATAAAGATATTAAATGTAAGTAGCAGTGATTGAATGTTTACAAACACCTCTGATGATGTCACTCACGTGTGTGTGGCTCCAATCTGCCCAGCAACACCATGACAACCAACTGCAGCACTGAGTCCCATAAGAATGCATTGGGGATTATATCTGACAATTTTGCCACCTGTTCAAAAACTATGGCTCTTATAAAAAAAATGACCAGACCGTGAGCATCAGAGAACCCCAATTAACTGAAATATGTTGTTTTTTGGGGTTTTGTGTGTACAATGTGGAGATGGGAGCAGTTTGTCTAAAGTGTACTTCTGCCTGCTCTGAAGAAAGATCTGGAACAATTTTACATGGGAATCAATTAGGATCTAGTTGGACTTTTTGTCACTTCATGCCCTGAAGAGGCATTTTGTTTAATATTTGTTCTTAATTTTCTTTTATTTTCCAACCTAGGAGAGGTTTTCCTACGTTTTTCATGAAAAAATATGTCTGAGGAGTGTAGGGTTTGGGAATTATGGCAAGTTTAAAATATTTTTGGGGGAGAATTTCAAGCACTGCTCCACTCTGTTTTGAGATCAAAGCACTCTAGACTTAACGAGCTGCTCCCTCCACTCTAATGTTAAAATCTGAAAAAGGCCTATCTACCAAGCTCCAAACTAAATTCAATATCTCAAAAAGTTGAAAAGATATCAAAAATCTTTTATACAAGTTTTATAGCTGAAGGTATTGTGATCATTTGAAAGTTGGAATGAAGTGTCTACCTGAAATTATGTGGAAGGAGAAGCATTTGGCGCAAAGTGTAGGAAAAGTGGATTTGAAGGCATCAACCATTGACTTCAATGTTAAAAAAATAGTTTAAAAAGCTGAATATTTCAAAAAGTATGAAATATTTTGAAAAAGTTGAAGGTTTCCCATCGATTCCTGAACAGGCTGAATAGTTTAATATTTGAATGGTTTCTGTAGCTGAAAATAAGCTGAAGTTATGGAGAGCCAAAGTATTGGCTGAAATAAGGGGAAGAATAAAGATTTGAAGCACTATAGTGGAATGCTGTAAACAGCATTCGCACTAATAAGAAAACTTAAAATATACTCTTAAACTAAATGAAGCTCAGCGCAAGTTCAACCAGGAAGACCTTCCTTACTCATTCATTCACTATTTCCATGTTACTACTCTCTCTCCTCTCAATCAGTGATCGGGGGCGTCACTCCCCAGCTTAATCACTTCGCTCTATTCTCACAAGCCTATCATAGCGCTCCGCTAAACCTTTTAAATATGCTCATTCCAGGTGAATCGGCGCAACACACAGACGGCAATTGTCAAACTAACCTCTTAAATTCTCAAGATGTACGATTCAGAGTATCGAGACTACGACCAGCTTCCAGCAGGATTTTGATCCGGGCCCGACACGCTGCCTTAGATCGCATCGACTTCCTCAAGCTGCCGCTTGGTATCCCGCAGCAGCTCACCTGCAGCAGTGGCAGATCTCCTCCTTTCCCAACTGCAGCAGCAGGGCAATGGGCATTACTCCAGCTCCATGCCTATCTCTTCACCAGCTCTGCAAGCTCGCGGATCAAGCTACAAGCGGCGTTCCCCAGCTCGAGCCAGCGGCTCCAGCCGGCAACCTCGCAGATCCGGACGCGGGAGGAAAAAAGGAAGCCGGGCTCCATGAAACCTCCTCGGCTGGCTCTAACGCTCACCATTACGGGAAGCAGCCGCCCCCCGGGTAATGGCTCGATCAACACCCTACATCCTGGCACTTCACGCAAACAATTGACGCACGCCTTCAGCTGGCCTCTCGAGAGGACACCACCGGCATCAGGGCGCTCAAATGCGGCGCTTCCGGCCTTCACTACATCCTCGCATGCGAAGCTTCACCACATCTCCACGTAACAACAAGGCGTCAAGTGCAGGCCGGCAAGAAGGCAGTTTGCAACAAATTCACGAGAATCTCCGATATATGTTATTGCTATCTTTATTTCCAAGGTTCAGGGTAAAGGTAAATATAGGTAAGGTATAGGTAGGTCCTCACTTCTCCCACATATGCAAAAAAATAAATTTAAATATAGATATATATATATTCAGACTGCCTGCACGTCAGAAGTCTTGCTCCATGATGTCTGTATCCTCTGATATGCAAAACAACGGACATTAAAACGTTAGAGAGCCGGCCCGCAGGTAGGAGCCAGCAGAGGATATAAAACAGCGGGACCTGAGGGGTTCGGCCTCTTTCTTCACCTGCGAGACCCAGAAACACAGCTGTTTTTCTGTCGAACAAAATTCTGTTTGTAACATAACCGCGCCTTTATTTTTAATTAAAGTACCAATTTGACACCATCTCAGAGACTCAATTTAGTCTCCTTTTTAAGCTTCTCTCCTGGACGCGAGAATAACCAACACAGATAACAATAGCCAGTACCACAGGGGGCGGCAGCTCACCCTATCCTATTTTCCTTCTCTCTCTATGCTCATTCCTGTCCAACCCTTGCTTGTTTCCCAGTTTAGACTCGCTGCATCATGTAAAGTAAGTGCATGCCCATATTCAGCGCAGCACTACTATCATATCACTCACGGATATAAAAAAAAAAAACTTAAGGACTTGCACTGCACATTCTTTGTTTTGGGGCAAATCTCGCAGGGTAAGCGAGTCGCAGGCTCGAGCCCACTCACTTACAGTATAGCGACACTTACAGTAGCGACACTTCCCTGCTCGAGATCATCCGCCATAGCGGCACGCTCAGATTTCCACTATCGCTTACACATTCATTATCATACTCGTCGGATCTAACACTAGCGTCCCTCCATTGTTCTCTTTCCAGATTATAGAAAACAGTCTTAATCACTCAATCAAGTAATCAAGCATATCAGCATCTATGACTCATCTTGGGGTAACTAAACTGCTAATTAAGCTAGACCTGTTCATGGGTCACGTTTCAGCATTTACCTAAGCGTATGTCATTTTATGCTGTGCATCCTGCACTTCATTCATATTCTCGGCTTCATGCTCACATGGCTTGCCGATAAGCCGGTTTATGATATCCATGCATCACTGTACTCAAGCCAACAGCTCACGTGCATTACATTGCCTACATCTCCCTCTTCGCCCGGACATCGGCTCGTGCGGCAATCCAAGATCTCTCAAGCTTAGTCATGGTAAATATGCATATAACTGGTGGTGGTGTCATTAGCATATCAGCTCACATATCATTGTCATGTTCCTATCTGAATTCTAATTGTATCATTCAATCTAAAGATCACAGGCACGTTTACTCTTGCAGGTCATGTCGTGTCACATGTTTCATTTCAGGTCACGTTCCATGTCAACCATCTTCTGACCGGAGGGTCTCCGGCTCGCGTGAGCCAGGTCGTGATCATCCACGCATTTTTATTTCATGTTTGACCGGAAGGGTCTCAGGCTTGTGAGCCAGGATGTGACATCCACGCATTTTATTTTCATGTTTGACCGGAAGGGTCTGAGGCTCGTGTGAGCCAGGACGTGTCCATCCATGCATTATCCCACTCTTAGTCCTACGCTAGTCAATAAAATGTCTTCTCTGTCCCCGTTGTTGGAACAGATATCTCTGCTCCGCGCCGATCCTATATGAGTTTGCTTTAAAAGAAGGAAAACTCAAAACAACCAGGATAGGGGTTAAACAATAATCTGCTTTAATGATAAACGGTAAGAATACAAATACACTTCTCAAAAGGGGTAGGCCCACCCCCTGCTCTGGTCCAAATGCCGGGAGAACCTTTCATCTTGACGGCAGGAGCAAAAGAGAACGAAACTAACAGATAGAACAGGCTTACATGCAGAAAACAAAACAGAATAGGAGGGGTTGGGTCAGCTGGTCATCTTTTCAGGTCATCTCATTGGGAGATGCAAAAGATGCTGTGTCGCAGCGAATCAGCGCGTGCCAGCAGAGGACCCGCAAACAGTCTCAGTTTGAAGCAAAACACATCTGGCGTTCGCTGTCTCATATTTCTGCAGCCTCCACACACACACACATCCCCCCACATTCCAGAGACCTGAGTTGGGTCTAAAGAATATTCTCTTGCTTACATCTTACTCCAAATAATGGTTTTACTCGTCATATTTTCCGCTTCTGGTTACACAGACTGCTATTATTAATACAAAGTAATTAAACACACACATATACTATTCAAGATATGTAGACTTCCCTGAAACATGACATACTGGAGATCTTAAGCAGAAGGTACTCTCATCCACCTAGCCCACTGCCCTGCATACCTACACCTCCCCCACAGAGCAATAAAACCTGTTTACTCCAAGCACCCCAGAATGTTTGAGCAAGTTTAGCAAGTTTTCCATGGCAGTGAAGGAACCATGAGAGGGCAACCTGAGAGCTAGAAAGCAGTCTCCTTGTGTGGTGAATCATCAGCCCCCCCCCCCCTCTGATAGGGAGGGGGAGATGCGGCTTTCCCTTCACTGGTGGAACTGATCAGAGAGAAGTAGACTCCTCTGCTGCCTCGACAAGTCCCCCAGCCCGCTGACAGCCGCTTCCTAGTCATCTGCTGTAAGGATGTCCTCGAGGTCGTTCTCGTCCAGTCCACTGATGGCTGCTTCCGAGTCGACCTCCTCTGCGAGGGCCACGTCCGTCCTGATGTCGTCCACGGTCCTAGCAGGTGGTTTCCCCGCCGCACATTGGCTCCCGTGGTACGAGCTGTCCCCCTTTCCTCCCACGTGGACGGCATGAGAGATCCGCTGGGTCACTTGGTTGGGGCCGGAGAGCCTGGGATTGAGGCACTTTGTCCTGATGACCTTCAGCCAGACGAACTCCGCTGTGTCGGCCTCCTGGGTCCCCCTTTGGCATCACCAACCTGTGTGGAGAAATCTGATACAAATCCCTCAAGCCTACGCTCAGGGCTCCGGGGCCCTCCGCTGTTTGACCCACCACTGCGTAAGCCGCTTGGAGCCTGTTGGTGGGGTGTCTTAAAGGTCCCATGTCATGCTTTTCCGGTTATTACCCGTCCCCTTGTGTGTTATGAAGGTTTTTATGCATGTAAATGGTGTGCAGAGTCAAAAGCCTCAAAGTACACCATGTAGCGAGTAAAACTCTAAAACAGAAAATACCTCCCCAAAACGCCTCGTTGGAGATACGTCACTGTCCATTTGATTCTTCCGGGTACATCATGATGTCATGTGGTCCCCGGAACGAAATGGACCAATCCGTGGAGCCGTTACGTTATGTCCGCCTAGCCGTTACGTTAAGCCCCCGCTGATTGGTCCAAATTGACCAATCCACAGACTTCCTCACACACTCAGTGCAGGCAGCTCTGCTGATTTCTCCTCCCTGGCTGCAGGCTGATAACAGGCAGTTGGGATCGCGGCGAAATTCTCTCTGCAGACCCATTCTCACAGCGTTTATCAACCTTTTTCTTACTCAATATCAAGCCACACTTATTGTTTTTACTTTGGCTGTGACTTTGTGTGTGCTCAGGATGAGTTTGGCTGTGTTTCGCTGTGTATTGCTAAACAAGGAAATCACACCTCCACGGAGCTCAGCGCGATTCACAATGTCCCGACCAATCGGAGCACACTGGGCTCACAGGGAGGGGGGGGCAAGAGCTGCAACGAGCCGTTTAGTGGAGAGAGTGAATACACATACTTTACAGAGATGCTGTATGCGAAACCAATGTGAGTTTGGAAAATTGCACAGTATAATTCTATTCTAGTAGACCTCAACAATGGAATTATGATCAGTGGAAATGGCCATGACATGGGACCTTTAAAACAACAGACGTCTGTGAACAGGTTTTCTAAATTAATTGTAGACCTCCTATCTGCCAGTGCAGCTTCAGAATCTTAATACTTGGCCTATGGCAACAAAACAAAACTCCAACATCTTTAGGTGAACCAAATAACATATTTCAATTGCTCTGAATTTTTGACAAGCATCTGTGTTTATTTTTAAATGAAATCCCTGAGATCCTATTTAAAATCTAAATATAATATGAACTGCTAATGTTTCTGGTAAAAAAACACACTAATGTTATGGATTCAAAAACACCCAAAACCATGATACTGACAAAGTGAATGATTTCCTGGTGATACTGCTTTTACCTGTCAGTGCTTAGATATTATCAAGCTGAGAAAATGAATACAGAATTCCAACAAACTGTCATCAAATGTCTTTCTATTATGAACTTAGATGAAATGTATATCCCCATAATGACCTAAACAATAAAGTCTATGGCTTTTACTTCTTTACCAGGCTAATTACATGATGAATTAAATTCTGTCTCATTACATTACTATGTTTTAGCTTTAACTGTAATATGTTCTTTCTACATTTCAAACCTCAGTTACCTGTTGAAACATTACTCACCGGTCAACTTCCTCACTATTCCATTCTGGACTTACATCTCTCACAGTAGCCCCTTGGCCACTGATTCTGCATCTGTGTTACCTGTTATAACTCAATCAATATTAGAAACATGTCAACATTAATCAAACAGTATCTTATCCCCAGATATGGAGCAGGTCAATTCTAAAACTGTCAATCAATGGTCAGATTGAACATCCGAGTTGGGGCAGCAGGTTCCTTTCAGTCCCTAAATGAAACAGAATCTTCATGTTTTAGTTTGAGTTTCACATTCTGCAAACTGCCACCTCCTGTGGGAGTGAAATATCAAGTAGATTAGAAACGGGTCACCTGTACGGTTTTCCAATTCTGTGGAATTGTGTTGAGCCCCAGAATAATGTGTTTAGTCCAAAAGCATGCTTGGTTAGTTATTGTTTTAGAATCATGCAGTTACACTGATCATATGCCGGCATTCATTCACACTCACACCGTCTGTCAGGTTGTAAAGTCTTGGTCTGGTCAGAGTCACCCCAGAGTCAGTCATTGACAGTGCCTTCTCAAGTTACACTGTCGGTCAGGGTCAAAGGTCAGTTGGTCTCAGTCTTTTTGGCCATGTGTGTGCTCTGCAGAGACTTTGATATTTCAGCATAGGCCAGTATCCTTTGTCTACAAAAATCTGTCTTATATGGAGCGCCATCATTAATTAATTCACGATTACAACTATAATTTTCAAGATATCTCTAACTTTTCATCGGAACAGCTGTTCCCCACATTCCCTGAAAAGTGTTAGCCTAAAAATGTCACTTCCATATAGTACTACTACTGCAGTTCATTTACACCTAATTAGTATTAAAATGTCTAATAGATCTATTTCAGAAACTTGTGTACTTAACTATTATCTTGTGTCAAAACATTACTAGGATCTGTGTAGCTCTGCTATGCATTTCATAGCTCATCTTCAATTCTGGTCCACCTAAAAAACAATGTTAAACTCTTTAGCAGTGTGTGGAACCTTGGGTGTCCGAACATGCAACAATTACTCCCTCCTTTATCAAGGATTTAAAAATAGAAGTCATTTCATATTTCCATCTTAAAGCCCTCCTATGGTAATAACCATGCCACAATGGTGAAATCAATACTCTATAGATTGGAATTATATTTGGCTTGGCACTAGCTCTCCCTTTAACATTATCCATTCAAATAAAGGTTTGTCTTATAGAGCGGTTCCTAAAACTATCCCTTTAATGGTGTTCAACATTGTAACAACTAAGATCACTACTTTATTCACAAGTGAATAAAAATCTCTTGAAGAATGATTTGTTAACATGATGAAAAGATTGAAGAATATGGTTATATTCTGTCCCCCTTTATCCCTCAGTGTGTTTTAGGATGATTCTCATTTTACTTTAATAGTTTCCTCTTTACTGCTATTTTTAATTTACCAATTGATTAATTCATGGTTAATACAACTTTTTATCTTCACTTATTTATCAAGTCAATTCAAGTTCTTTAAATGTGCGCTTATAATAAGTGTGTTTATGTGTAAACTCACTCATTCCCGTTGATTCCCTTCTCCTCTCCTCTGGTTTATCTCAAGCCGTGATCCCGGCCACCTCACATTCTGCTCGACCATCTCCTCTGACTCCTCCCCCTTTGTCCATCAGCTCGCTGTAACTCTTTGAGGCAGCCATCTGCCCAGCTACATCTGCAGCCGCCATCATGCCACGGTTCTTGAACTGCTTTGCATTTCATCTCCTCCTTCACAGTCTCTCTGCTGCTTTATGGAGGGCTGTTTCTGCTCTCATGTCCCACAATTTGCTCTTGTGCCAAATCTTGTGGCTCAGCTTGGAACTTCATGCCCTGTTTGAGGGACTGATGAGAGTAGATCTGTGCCTGTCAGCAAGCTGTTTGGTTCTGGATGCCACAGGTGGAGATAGTTCTGGATGCAGTTCTTATTGTTGTTGTTGGTTCAGCTCTGGTTCTCTGTCTGGTCTATTGAGAAGGAGGAGTCTCCTGTTGGGTTAGGTCTTTCGTCTGCTTGGAGGGTCGGGGTATTAGCCGTATGACAGGCAGAGAGAGAGAGTCCAGGTCTCGGGACGCATTACCTAGAGAAATTCTAGCACACTGAGGTTAAATAAATCCAACCCTTTCCACTCTGTCTCTTTCTAATCATACTATCTGTCTTAGTAGTTAAATGCCATCTAAACAACATAATTAATGTCTACTAATGATATTACAAAAACTCCCTCTAATAATCGTTTAATCCATTGTGACATATTTACCCAAACTAAGTTTTTCAACACCCACATGTTTCCAGCATCGCATATTCCACACACTATGAAAGAACCTCCCTGTACCGAAAAATCCCACTGCTTGGTTAGAACAATAGTAAATCCGCAGAGCACACTAATCAGATCACAGTAATGTAATTTGACCCAAGTGTAGGCCTATGTCGTTCCTAAAAATGTTAGCAAACACCAAACTCCAACTACAACATTTATAGATAAATTGATTTAGCAAAATGAAATCTTATGTAATTCAAAATGTGACAAAAGAACAATGATTTGTCTTACACAAGATTGTGGTCTAACAGAATGACTCTTGACCTCATGTGGCCTGAAGAACAAAAGGAGCTCTTAACATTAACACAATGGACTCTCAGAGATGAGATCTAGCCATAAGGTGGCTGACTTTAAAATGAACTGTGACAAATAAACCACATGCGTGTGGGTACATTATAGTTCAGAAATATAACAAAACAACACTACATTAAAACAATAACCACTCAAATGAGCCTTGGTGAAAAGCATGAAAAACAAAACAACTTAATCTACTCTCATTGTTCGTGTACATCTTTACTCCAACTATTTCACCATCTAGTATGCCAACTGGCTGGCCAACTAGCTTAGCAGTATAGCACTGGCCCCATGTGACTGGGGGAAGGGGAACACTCAACACATGTGCAGATATAAACCACACTGCTTGGAGACTGAGTTCAATAAAAATTAAACCATACGACTGGTTTCAATAAAAAATGTAACCAGCCAAAGCCAGTTCATAACACTTAGAGCTGAACCTGAATTTCCCAACATCTCATGTCCTATCATTTGATCATAGTTCCTTGTCTCTCTCTGTCTCTCTCTCTCTCTCTCTGCAGCTGCCTGCTCCTGTCAACAAGCTTCTCTCATCAATCACCTCTGTGTTTTAACATTTAACAGCTTCTCTCTGACTGACAAACTTACAAAACCTTCTGTTTACTTTCTACTCTTTCTTCACAAACTTAAAAACACAATTGTGGTGAATTGTTTGCGTTTTCAGTTTCCTATCTACATTAAACAACCACCAACTCAGAGTCACTGTGGTATGATCAACACAACTCCTAAATAACATTACAATGTATATTTCTTACAGTGAGTTTGTTATTTAATGTTTAACAAATTATCCTCTTTTTATGTCTAATCTAGGTGGAATAATCCACTATCATATTTAAGTTGAATCGAACCTTAACCTCTATGTACTTCATATACTCAGTAAATCTCTTTTTACTTTCCCTCAACGTTTCTGTATGTAATTAAATTCCTCTGAAATATGATTAAGTACAATTCTCAGTTAATGACAAATACCAAGAAATTCACAATGCAATGCAAAAGTAACAACCAGTTCTCAAAACTTCACATTAAAACCACAATGTGACGTAACTGTGTCCCACAAAAACTATGCTAAAAACAACAAATTATAGTTTCTTATTTATTTCAATATCTACCACCTCAAATCACACATTGATCCAATAATGTTCAATGTTATTCACTCCAACTTCAGATCACTCGTTGATTATTCACTCCTTGTTTTAAATCCAACGCTCAGCAGCCATTTTCCAGACATTAACAAGCAGTCTGGCACAGCAATTAGAGCAGAAATGTGGAGAAAGGGGGGCTTTCTTAAACCCATGGTATCCTACCATTATGACTTCGCATTTCTTTATCTGACTTAGGCCATTCTATGTTCAATAATATATTCTATTTATTCAAAAGCACATAAATATATCCTCCACCCTGTCTGTTCAGCTTTTAAGATGCGATATTTCTTTCAACAGAATGGGCGTTAAACCCAACAGAACAAGAGAAATCCGTTAATTTCAATGGCTTTTGAAGTTCGCGTTTCTACTCTTGGATGTTTTAACATATAACTCACCTCCAACTTCTATAAGCCTTGGATTTGTTATTCAGTTTTGTCACGGATAGAGACTCTTATACTCTACTTGACTCCCACCAGCGAAGTATACCCTGCGGGGACTCTATACCTCCACTAGGCGTAGGGACTCCATACCCTTCCAGCCGCCAGAGACTCAATACCTGACGCTGAAATAATTCGCTGCTTCACTTGTAGCTAACGAGTTGCGGGAATGATTGTGAAAAATCTACGAAGCTTTTAACCGTTGCTTTATTTATTTTATAACTTTACCTACCTATACTAAACTATGCATTGCATTCTTTACCGTAAATGACACTTGGAAATATCTTTGACAACTCTAAAATTTAGCTTAGCCAATCTACAGACCTTCGATAGAAACAGGCGTCCGTTTTACCTTTCAGTTTTAGGATCCTGGTTTTAGTTGTCATAGATTATTCCAGGCATCTCCCTCCGTCCGCTGGCTGCTCGTGTTTTCCTCTAAAAAACCCTACTCATGACCTCACCACGTCGGCACGTCGGGGTTTCACCAAATTGTTGGAACAGATATCTCTGCTCCGCGCCGATCCTATATGAGTTTGCTTTAAAAGAAGGAAAACTCAAAACAACCAGGATAGGGGTTAAACAATAATCTGCTTTAATGATAAACGGTAAGAATACAAATACACTTCTCAAAAGGGGTAGGCCCACCCCCTGCTCTGGTCCAAATGCCGGGAGAATCTTTCATCTTGACGGCAGGAGCAAAAGAGAACGAACTAACAGATAGAACAGGCTTACCCCCTGGTCGCACCGGAAGCGTCTGCGCTGCGGCTGCGCCGCGCTGCGACCTCCTCCTGCGTCATAACCCACCAGGCGCGTTTCAAAACATTGCGGGAGCGGAGCGTCGTGTGTGCAGCCTCGCAGTTGTTGTTGATTTTGGAATATTTCCTGGACATTTGTACTTCTACAAGTAAGTAGGCTACGTAGTTAAATGGTTTATGTTTGTGTCTGTTTAAATCGTGTTTATTGTTGTTATTTCCTATTTTGTTGGGTTGTAGACTACAGACACAGTTAATAATAATTGTAATATTCCAGTTATAAACGACATGAATCAAAGATGTGTTGCTGTATTTTAGTGGTAAACAAATATGCATTCATCATCATAATTATTCTATATATATATATAATTTACAGTGCCTGTAAACCGGAGGAGAACGCTGGCATGTATTCTCCTACTTGAAAGACTACGGGGTGGGGGGAGGAGAAGGAGCCGGTTTTGGCTGCACCCCCTCAACCAGCAAAGGAGACAACAAGGTTTTCATCACTTCCTGCCTGCGCTGCGTCAAAAATAGGATTCATCCTATATTTTAGAAATTCCTTGCGGCGAGGAGCTTCTGGGACGCTTCGAGCCGAGGCGCAGCGCCGCGCAGCTGGTCTGGTGGAATAGCACCCATTGACTAGAGTGGCCGCGATAGCTAAAAACGCCGCAGCGCAGACGCTCCTGGTGGGATTAGGGGGTTACATGCAGAAAACAAAACAGAACAGGAGGGGTTGGGTCAGCTGGTCATCTTTTCAGGTAATCTCATTGGGAGATGCAAAAGATGCTGTGTCGCAGCGAATCAGCGCGTGCCAGCAGAGGACCCGCAAACAGTCTCAGTTTGAAGCAAAACACATCTGGCGTTCGCTGTCTCATATTTCTCCAGCCTCCACACACACACATCCCCCCACATTCCAGAGACCTGAGTTGAGTCTAAAGAATATTCTCTTGCTCACATCTTACTCCAAATAATGGTTTTACTCGTCATATTTTCCGCTTCTGGTTACACAGACTGCTATTATTAATACAAAGTAATTAAACACACACATATACTATTCAAGATATGTAGACTTCCCTGAAACATAACACACTGGAGATCTTAAGCAGAAGGTACTCCCATCCACCTAGCCCACTGTCCTGCATACCTACACCTCCCCCACAGAGCAATACAACCTGTTTACTCCAAGCACCCCAGAATGTTTGAGCAAGTTTAGTCCTCACATTTATGAAAGGACAATACAGAGAAATCAATACAAAACACAAACACAGGTATTGTTTGAACAGTATTCACTTAACTGCTACTATTGATAATTTCCAGAGAAACTCAAGGGGCCTCTTTTAATATCTGGAAGTTGCAACAAGACTTTCTGCCATTTCAAATGTAACACACTTCCCAA
This sequence comes from Pogonophryne albipinna, assembly GCA_028583405.1. NCBI lineage: Eukaryota > Metazoa > Chordata > Actinopteri > Perciformes > Artedidraconidae > Pogonophryne > Pogonophryne albipinna. Next base: position 3,126,043 of record CM053264.1, on the reverse strand, counting down.
ATATCAGATGATAATAATCTTCACCGTATAATTATCTCATTATATCCATAGATCACCGCAGCTAGCTCGTAAGGTAAGAAACCCAGTACATCTAATTTAATTATATTTCATTTCTTTTGGGGATTTCATCGGATCGGTTCTCCCTTCCCGAATAATATTCCTGCACAATGGGGCCTAATCGCCAAAACTCCTTTACATTCATGTGTATTTCTGGCAATAAATATGTACTCTTACATCAAAACTGTCTCTCCTGATTGAAATGAACGTTCTAACACTCTACATGATATGTGTATAACTCAGCAAGGTATACCTTCATATAACAGAACTTCAAATGAATTATTATGAAAGATCTGAAAACTGACCCATGCCATGAACTTCCCACTGCCACAGCGCGGACATGATGCTCCCTCCAGAGAGGGAATGCTCCACCGCAGCAACATCTATGCCTCTGGCAGAGTCGTGTACCAGCTGGTTGTACTTCAGTATCTCCTGGTTAAGGCGCTTTTTGTCATCTGCAAGCTTCCTTCGAAGTCGATGGCGGAGCTTGCTGCTGTCTGGAAAGACATGAAGTAGTGGGATAGGGATATGTGACAAACTATACTTGCAAGTGCAAAACATATATATAATTCAGTAGGTTGAATCTGTAACCTAAAACATTATATTGTTATACCATTCTGTCGGTAAAGGGATTGCTTCCGCTGCCTCACACTTAGGTAAAGCTCCTCAATGCTTTGCTGCAGTGCTGTTTTAAGGATGTCTTCAGAAGTACCCGATGTTTCTGATGTTCCTGTAGAAATAATAGTGGCAGTAAAATGTACCGTTACACAACACGTAACGGTTTTGAGAAACAAAGTTGTGTAACACCTTTTTACACAAATTGATGTTTGCTGAGTGGAATGATTCGATGGGAGATGTGTTTGTGAATATTAGTCCCGCCACCTGTGAGGAATCTTCCTCCGAATTCATGCGGATAGGAATGGGTTTTTGAATGTTATTCCCGCCGTCTGTGTCGGAAAAAAGGTATGAAATTGATGTGAATTGATTGGGTGAAAATGAAAGTTTGAATGTGCCTTTTATTATCACCGGTCATTTATGAGGAAAGGCCTCTAAATTCTATCGGGAGATTTAAAATTACAACTGAATTGGGCAGTTGAAATTACAATTTTGGTAATAAATGTAAGACTGTGAATTAAAGTTTCATATTTGAACATGATCACAGCATCATTTTGTTTAGTATGATTATAATGTTGTAAAGAGAGAAGGTAAAAACCCTGTATTAGTTTGGACCTATTTTTCTTCAAATAAACTGATCCCACCTTTTTGGACAGGGACAACTTAAAAGACATCTGTGCTCTCCTCTCCTGCTTCAAAGGTAAGATTGCACCCTGCCACACTCACACTTAGGTAGGGTCACACCTCATTACTGATATCAAAATCCTTCGGGATCGCTTAAACAGATTTAAGAGAGTTGTCTGAATTGAAACAGCAGTTAATTGAACCTGGTTCTTCGGGGAGTTAATAGAGGTGAGATCTTGCTGACGTTGGTGGATCTGAGCCAAGCAGTAAACTTACATAGACTCAATAACTTCGGTCAGGTAAATTAGTAGGTCAGAGTAATTTCCCGGAATAAATTATCAGGACCTCACCTACTCTAAACACTATGGAAACTGGAACATATCAGAGACAAACATGGACACATAGTTGGCTTGCTATTGCTTGAAGATTATGTCCCCGTCTACTGAAATCCAGTGAGGGTCCCATTACGTGGCATGAAAAATCAGCCTTATATCATTGGCTGCGCTTTAAGATCAAATCTGTAAATTCAAACAGTCATGGACAATGATATGTAGGTTTGGACCGAAAGGCTAGAGCTAGAGCTAGTTTCCTTATAAATATAAAACATCTATTTTAGATAGACTACCAGTGGGAGACCAAAATGAAAGCAGTAATCAGTATTGAATGTATTACAAGTCTAATATGTATTGTAACGTAGAGCACTTTGAACACTTGGAAAGGCGCTAAATAAATAACATGAATTGTAATTATGGCTGTTCTGATGCGGGACAGCTTGTCTGGTGGCAGTGAAGCTTGCATCAGCACACTATCGAGAATGATACTGAAAATTCTAGACGTGTGGAAGGGCTTCCTGTTCTGAAAGAGGTAGCTGTTGAAAAGTTTTATCTGGGAAAGTTAACAACTAGGAAATGGTTAAAAGATGGACACCAAGGGGTGCTTGCAGGTGTTGCAGAGGATCCAGCATAATGCTTCTGACGAAGTGTCAAAGAAACGTGGGCTACTACGGCAACCATATGCACATTTGAGTGTAAAACTTTAAAATATATATGCCACAGAAGTCTGCTTTCCCTGCCATGTCATCTACAGAGCATAGAAACGGGAAAAATCTTTAGTAGTTATTAATACTCTTGACAGAATAATCGGCTCAATAAAGAAACGTTGCTAGAATAATTCCTCCTAGCACTAGGCTAGGGGCCTGTCGTGTTTTTAAACGTTTAAATAGCAGCACGTGTAATACTCCTGGCTCCTTCAGTGCAAACTTCAGTCTTGAGTGCAGGTTTTAACGGACATGGGTCCCTGGGAGCCAGCATAACCTGCTAAGAAACCTTGATTTAAGCCTGTGATAAGGTCATTTGACGAACATCTGTGATTAGAAAGAGCTTGGAAACGATTTGCAGCATGAAGCCTCCTGAGGCACACCCAGTGAGGGGCAGATATTGCAGGTAGAGCTTAATTCCTGTGAGGAAAAACTCTTCTTTGGTAGGTGATTAAATGTACATGGCCGCTTGGCAGAGAATAATTCATGGTATTCATAGAAGAGACACTGTAGAAGAGATCGAAGTCTAAAATGATGGTCAAAAATGTATTGAGCTTCCCTTCATATTCACGTAACGGAAATTGATTAATTTATTTTCCATTTTTAATTTAATTGATTTATAGTAGTATAAATACTTATACACTTACAACTTCTGTATAATTGCCTCAAATATGACTTACTGCAGGCCAAGTATTTCCATAAAAACCATTGCTTATGCAGAATAGTATTATATACCTGCTAAGATGCGATTCCTGAGGAATTGCTGCTGTAGGGGGCAGGATGCTAGAACTCGTGGCTGGATCTGGGCACCGTTATAACGCCTCGTGTGGACAGCATACACACACCTCTCATCCTCTGGGCGTGTACGCGCCTCATGATGAGAGACGAAGTGAAATACAGCGTGTGGAAACTCCCTCGCAGCCCTTTTGCCTCACGGGCAGCGGCGGCGATGGCGTGGCTCGTCACCATGACGACCATTACGGCACATCACAGAGAAGCCTCTCCCCCCAGCAGTTCCATGGGATACAAGAAACACTCCTGTCATCCCAGGAACAGTGTCTTGCGCGGTTTTTACCCCCGCTATTTTTCTAAATCTCGGAAAAGAACGGGGGAGCCGTTGCTGTACAATCAAACATGTGTTGATTTGCACAGACAACAGGCCACGGCTATGGAAGCAGCCTACCTCAATCGCCAGGGACAATCTGTGATTTCTGCTTTAAGTAAAATAATTACCCGTTGATAAGTATTTTTCAGAGAGTCATTTTGGGCTTTCGAGGGCAGAACTCAGTAGATTGTCTGTAAGAGTTTTCTGTATAATCTGGAAGCTTAAATTAATAAGAGGAGGAAATATGTCAATTATTGGATCTTCTCAAATATAACATACCTTGATTACAGTTTCCAGATACTTGAAGAAGTCATGAGATGATGTGAGTCACACAGTTAGAGACAATGGTCCTTTTGATTTATCAATAGATGCATTCATTTTAAGTAAGCTGACTTCAGAGTGGAAGGGAAGTTCAGAGATGGCCTTAGGGTATGGGAACAGTTAATCTTTGTTAGTTAACTGATCCTAAGGAGGTCATGAGATGATGACTGTTAATATGTTGTTCATAAAGGAAAACATGTGACATTGGTGTGGTGAGCTGGAGGATAAGATGTGTGTGCGTCAAACATGCATAGGGAGGATGTGTGTGTTTATTGTAGTAGCTATGTATAATTACTGCTCAACCATACCTGTGTTTGTGTTATATTGATTTCTCTCTGTTTTATTCTTTCATGTTATAAGTACTAAATTGCCACCACATTTTGGAATAGTTGGTTTAAACAGATGTGTGTGTTAAAGATGTTTTAGGGGGAATGTGTGTGCGTTCTGTTAAAGAGTCCTCTGCCTGTGAAATTATATGACTCCAAAGCATGACTGTGGGAGTGCCTGAGGGCACACACACACACACACACACACACACACACACACACACACACACACACACACACACACACACACACACACACACACACACACACACACACACACACACACACACACACACACACACACACACACACACACACACACACACACACACACACACACACACACACACACACACACACACACACACAGTAAGGAGATGGAATCAACAAACTGCTGAGTCACTGTCTTGGGCTCGCCCAGAAGTGAAACTGGCCAATGGAGAACTGCCAACTCACTGGCTAGCTCGCCCAGAAGTGAACTCGCCAATAACAAACATCTAGGGAGGATGAACCGACACAACTCCTCCCCGCTTATGTGTATAAATACTGTAACATTGTTATGCTCTGTGCTGTCTTCTGACTGACTGTCGTGGGACGTATATCACACGGTGGTAGAATTCAGCCCGGAGCACTCTGTATTTGGTACTGTTGCAGAGTGTTCTGTATTGTGTGTTGTTATTTTCTACCAGTAAAACAGATTATTGTTTAAACTATCCTGGTGGGACTTCCTGCGGACAGCTGAGCAGCATGGTCGCTTGAACAGTGAGCTCCCTTATGCCAACAGAATAAACTCCGCCTAACTCGAAAACTAAAACATATAAAACATCCTGGACAGTTGATAATGAGCGGAGGGTCAACAAAAGCAAGGAATAAGAAAAGCGAGAACCGTCAAGGTAAAGAAAAAACTAATATTAACAAAGAAAAGGACAGGCTAACTGGAGAAGCTAGCACAGCAATGGCTACACCACAAGCTAATCTGGACAGCATTAGCAAGCAAATCGAAGCCATGCGGAGCGAGCTGAAAACCGACTTGACCATCTTTAAGGAGGACATCGCCACTCAAATAAAAAACGAGCTGACAGAATTCAAAGAAGACATTAACCAGAAACTGGTAAAAATACACACAGAAGTGGGACAGCAAAATGATAAAATAGACGCCGTTGTGAATCGCACGGAGGAGTTTGAGCTCTGGAGTACCGAGGCAAAAAGCGATATGCAGGAAATAATAAAAGAACACAAGTTTATGACTGAAAAGCTGGATGATTTGGAATCGAGATCCAGACGGAACAATTTGAGAATATACGGCATACCAGAAGATGCAGAGCTGAAAAGTGACACGGTGGCGATGTATGTGGATAAATGGCTGCGGGACGAGCTGTCAATAGAGACGGATCTCCAGATTCAACGAGCCCACAGAGCCCTGGCACCGAAACCAAAATCGGGACAACCTCCGAGGTCGATCATCCTGAACTTTCTGCAGTTCCATGTAAAAGAGATGGTCTTGAAGAGTGCTTGGGAAAAGAAAACTGTCAAACTCGGAGACAATAGGATATATTTCGACCACGACTACACCGCAAGGATACTGCTCCAACGCAAGGCATACGCTGACGTCAAGAAGATCTTGAAGGGAGAAGGCATCCGTTTTCAGACACCTCTCAATAAGATGCGTATTCACTGGGCTAATGGAATGAAGACATATAACAGCGCAGAGGAAGCAGCCAGCGATATGCGGGGAAGAGGACATGAAGTAGAAGACACCACCGCTACAAGAGGCTCCGCTGGCCGTGGCGGGCTCAAGTCCACGGGGATCGAGACTTGGACACGCGTCGGAAACAACAGAACCACGCAGACAGGCAAACGGGCGAGAGGACTGCTGCGAGAATTCGAACATTAAGAAAACAACGCAGAATGAAAGTCTTCTTCTTCAGCCTGACGCATAATGGAAAAAGATAAGAATATATCCTTGTAATGTTAATCAAAAACATTAAGAACTGTTAGTTTTGAAATGAGAAGTGACATGAATACATATTGATATCTGGCATGTTGGCTTAAAAAGGGAATGAAACATAGCTGCCTATGTTATAAGCCTAGTATGGGCAGTTTAACTCAATTTGGGTTTTATCCTACTACTAGCTGGGGGCCCTTCCCATATGGAAGACTTTCCCCCTCAGAACAAGAGGTGAGTCAACATCTGAGGGTTGTTGACACCTCTATTTGGAGGTCGCCTTTTCTGTTTATAGTTACGTTTAGAAATGTTTTCTTGTTTTCAATGTTGTTAAGTGCCAATAGTTATATCACTGTTAACCTGAGTGGGAGACACTACAAAATGACTGAACCAAAATCAACCTATGACTAACAAACAAGACGGAATTAAGCTTATGTCCCTTAACGTTAATGGTTTGGGAAACCCGATAAAAAGAGCAAAAATGATAACGAAAATCAAAAAAGAAAAGTCACAGATTACTTTCCTACAAGAAACCCACCTTTCACAGACGGAACATGAAAAATTAAAACAATTTGGATTCAAAAACACCTTTTACAGCTCCCACTCTAACGCACGTAAAAGAGGAGTAGCAATTTTAATTTCTAATGCAGTCAAATTTGAGTACCAAAAAGAAATAAAAGATAGAGAGGGACGATATATTATTGTGAAAGGGACAATTGACAAAACTAAAGTAACATTAGTGAACATATATGCACCACCTGAGAGTGATAAGTATTTCTTTGGGGCCTTGCTTGATCTGATTGCAGTAGAAACAGAGGGAATATGTATAAGTGGGGGAGATCTCAATTTGATAATGGATTATGTTCTGGACACAACAAACTGTAAGAGAATTAAAAAACCTATTACAAAGCTAGTGAAAAACACTTGGGAAGAAATGGGATTCTTTGATGTATGGAGGGACCTTAATCCAAAAAAAAAGGATTTCAGCTATTACTCGGCAGTACACTCAGTATACTCACGGATTGATTACTTTTTTATGCAAAAGGAAAATAGGGATAAAATACAGGACTGTCAAATTGGAGTGGCTGACGTGTCTGATCATTGTGCAATCTACTTGAATATTAAACTGGGGTGCAGACGGAGAGACACATTATGGAGATTGAACATGGGCATATTGAATAACAAATTGGTTGTTGAACAAATCAAAGATGAAATACAGAAATACTTAGAGGAAAACAATAACGACAACACCGACCCAGCCATATTATGGGATGCATTAAAAGCAGTAATACGAGGAAAATTGATTTCTATTACAAGTAACCTCAAAAAAGTAAAAGAAACTCAATATAATAATCTCACAACCGACCTGAAACAATTAGAACAAAAACATAAAGAAAAAAGTGATAGAAAAACACAAAAACAAATCAAAGAGGTGAGAAACCAAATCAACAACTTACTACATCAGGATATGGAGATAAAAGCAAGATATCTTAAACAAAATTATTATGAATTAGGCCCCAAAGCTACAAAGTTGTTGGCAAGACGTTTACGAAAGCAACAGGCAGCAATCACAGTCAACAAACTACATGACCCTAAAACAAATCAACCTAAATATGAACCCGAAGAAATTGAAAACATTTTTAGAGATTATTACAAAGATCTTTACATGCAAACGTCTACAACAAATCATATGCGTACAAAGTTATTCCTAGACTCACTGGATCTGCCCTCTATAGGTAAAGTTCAAAATGAACGTATAACAGCAAAGATAACTATAGATGAAATCCATAAGGCAATCGGAAAACTGAAAACAAACAAAGCTCCAGGTAGTGATGGATTCCCATCTGAGTGGTACAAAAAACTAGAAAAAGAACTGTCCCCACTGCTACTAGGTGCCTTTAATTGGATCATGTCAAAAGAGGATACTCTCCCCTCATGGAAAGAAGCAATTATTACAGTTATCCCCAAACCACTAAAAGATAAAGAATTTTGCCAAAATTATAGACCAATCTCAATTCTTAATGTTGATTACAAGCTCTACACTACGATACTATCAAACAGGCTACAAACAATAGTACCAGACCTCATAGATGAGGACCAAACAGGCTTTGTTTCAGGTAGACAGACGCATGATAATATCAGAAGAACGTTACACATCATACATAGAATACAAAAAAATAAAATACCAGCAGCACTGATTAGTCTCGATGCGGAAAAAGCATTTGACAGGGTCAATTGGGAATTTTTATATCTAACATTAGAGAAATTTGGATTCAGTAATAAAACAATTAAATGCATTAAGTCTATTTATAACAAACCAACAGCTCGAGTTAAAGTTAATGGCTCACTAACAGACAGATTTACATTGGAAAGAGGAACTAGACAGGGCTGCTGTCTCAGCCCTACCCTGTTTGCTCTATATATAGAACCATTAGCCCAAATGATCAGACAGGAAAGTGCTATTGCAGGAATAGAAATTAGTCAACAAAAACATGTGATTAGCCTTTTCGCAGACGACGTCATGATCATGCTGAAAGATCCAGTAAGGTCCTTTATAAAGCTAATGCAAATTATGGAACAATTTGGTGAATATTCAGGATACAAATTAAACATATCTAAAACTCAAATCCTTATGTTTAACTGCGCTCCAAATCAACAACTAAAAGAATTTAATTTAAACTGGGAAGCTAAATCTATTAAATACTTAGGAATAAACATAACCAAAAATGTAGCAAAGCTGTACCAAAGCAACTATGAATGTATTGACAAAGATATAAGGAAAGATTTCGAAAAATGGTCAACTTACCCGATGAGTTTTATTGACAGGATAAATACAGTGAAAATGAATATTCTACCACGCTTGTTGTATTTATTTCAATCCTTGCCGATAAATATACCGCAGATTCAGTTCCAAAGCTGGGATAAGCTTATATCAAGATCCATATGGGGGGGTAAAAGACCTAGGATAAGATATACCACACTGCAATTGCCTAAAGAAAGAGGGGGACTGGCACTTCCAAACTTAAAGGAATATTATCATGCAGCACAACTACGTCCTCTCATTTACTGGTGCAACTCCGATTATATAGCCCGCTGGAAAGACATAGAAATACTTGCATATGAGTCCCCAATTCAACCACTCATAGGGCAAAGAGAAATACCTCCCCATATTAAAGAAAAGGGAGACCTAGACCCAATAACAACATTTACACTAGAAAAATGGTATTCTATTATTAAACAATTGAAATTGGGAAGGGAACTTGGACTATTAGACTGGATAGCCTATGACAAAGGATTCAAACCAGGAAGCTATGACTGTAGATTCAAACAATGGACAGAAAAGGGTTTAACAGCCATATGCACGGTTATCCAGAAGGGAGAAATGAGAAGCTTTCAAGACCTGAAAAACCTCTTTGACGTAGAGAACAAAGACTTATTCAGATATATGCAAATGAGGGACTACTATACAAAAAAGGTTAAGAAAAATGAAGATGACATACAACCTATTGTACAGATTATTGCACGAGCTTACCATGATGATGTTCCCAAAGTTGTGTCAACCCTGTATTCGTGCTTGATGGAAGCCAAAAAAGATTCAACACTCTATGTAAAAACTAAATGGGAAAAAGAACTAAACGAAAGGATCTCAGATGAGATGTGGTATGATATGTGGAAAATGCACCAGACCACTACACAGTCACACGGATGGAGAGAATTTCTGTGGAAAAACCAAATTCGTTTCTTTTACACACCCAAAATCACTAGTAAACAAACAAACACTCAACAATCATGCTGGAGACTTTGTAAACATCAGGAACCTCACCATACACATGTGTTTTGGAGCTGCAGTAAAATTCAACCTTTCTGGGACTGTGTACACTCTGTTATATGCAAGGTATTAGGCTATAGAATCCCTCGAACCTGTGTGGTATTATACCTGGGACATTTGGAAGGATCTGTACATGTCGGAGATCAATACCTGATCAAGATCCTCCTAGCTGCTGGAAAGAAGGCTATCACTAAAAACTGGCTAAAGGCGGAAACACCAAGCTACAGACAATGGGTTAATATTATTGGTGATATCCTAATAATGGAGAAAATCACATACAAGTTGAAAGTGGAAAAAAAAATGGAAGACAAATTTCTTAAGGGCTGGGAAAAATGGTTAAGGTACATAACAAATGAGTCATAAAAAACAAGCAATATTTGATAACTATGTAGATCGTCTCCGTACAGGCACTGTCCTCTCTGAAATGTAATATGTGTTGTGTGTAATTGTACCTTGTGAAAAAATCAATAAAAGAAAGTTAAAAAAAAAAAAACTATCCTGGTGCTTTGAGTTCCTTGTTTTGTAATTTGACTAGCTCATCATTATCAGTCATCAAGGGACGGCGCGGAGCAGAGGTGAACCTTCCACCACCGCCATTGGGTGATGCTCCAACAGCGCGTGCTGTCTTGCTATGTGGCGCGCACGGTGGCCTGGCGCCGTTCTCAGCGCCTGTTTGTGCACTATAGAGAGCGCTCGATCGGGCAACCTCTGTCTGCACAACGGCTGTCACACTGGCTGTGTGAGGCTGTGTCACAGGCATATGTCTCCTCTGGGGTGGAGCCCCCGGAGAACATCAATGCGCACTCCACCAGAGGAATTTCCTCCTCCACGGCTTTGCACGGAGGAATGTCAGTGGAAGATATTTGCACTGCTGCATCTTGGTCTTCCCCCTGTTCATTCATTTTTATTTGAGGGATGTCTCCCATTCCTCTCTGACACACCCTGTACTGGGTGTCCTGTCGGAGTGAGTGACGTCAGGGAGCCAGCTGTGCGCCGCTCTCCTGCCTCTCGGCACGCGGAGAACGGCCCTTTTCCCCTCTTATAGGAGGGATGTTCCTTTTTCCTCTGACACACTTTGTACGGAGTGCCTGGTCAGAGTGAGTGACGTCAGGGATCCAGCTGGGCGCTCTCCTACGTGTCTGACACGCAGAGAGCTGCTGTTCCCCCTCTATGATCGCTGGACAAGGTGGGACCTTCGTCTCTACTTTCTCACAGCGGCTGGTATGTATTGTTCCCAGCCTTCACCCCGTCGGGAAGATAGGCATGTTTTGCTATGTTCCAGGGACGGTGATGCGCCATGGCACAACAGGCAGGGGGTGTTATTGAGCAGGTGTGTCTGTGCTTCTAGTGCCAGGCGGACCCAGTGGGGCGCAGACTACATCATGCTTCGCCCTTAACCCAATAGCGATAGCCTTAGAGGGCGAAGCTATATACGAAATAGAACTGAGGTTACCTACTGTAACCCTAGCTTCTATGAGTAAATGGCGCAGCCCTCTAAGCGCTGGGCCCCACTGGCTCTACAAATAGCTGAAGAAAAGTTATTTTGTATGGGAGCAGATTGTCGGGCCTCCTTCCTATTTATACCGGAAGGGAGCCCGAGGGTGGGGCCCACCTTGCGGGTGGGCGTGGACTACAAGTTTTCAGTGCTGCGCGGGGGCGCAGGGGGATTACCCAATAGCGATAGCCTTAGAGGGCTGCGCCATTTACTCATAGAAGCTGGGGTTACAGTAGGTAACCTTAGTTTTTATGCTTGCTGTGACGTTAAATTACTTTGTTTATTTGAAAACCGATGAAAACAAACTGTCCCGGACCCTGTCGTGTTATCTATGATTACTATACGCCTTTACTTCATAATTTCAGTGGAGGGAGGGGGAGCGGTGCTGCGGAAGAGCAGAGTGTGAATTGAGAGGTGCCTCTTCTTCCCTTTTACAAGCTTCAAAAATGTATTTATCGCGTGATTTTGGCAATAACACTTTCATATTCTGAAAGCCAAGACTTTGTTTATTTAACATCAAACAAAACACCGAACCCTGAAAAACTAGTTTTTTTTACACAAATCCACGTTTATTTTTTAAATGAGCCGTTGCGACTTTTGACTGATTTCGATAGAACGGGTCACAAATAATAACAAATTAGAAGGAAACAAATATATACATATTTCAGTATTCTGAGGCTCTGAGCCCCATTTCTTTTCCTCACAGACGGCAAAAAAAGCCCGACATTATACGATTTAAAAAAAAAAAACAATAATCGTGGCATGATATTGAGTAAGAACATGTCTTCCAGTCTTCCAAGACCCGACTGGACAAAAAGACGCAGGCACGAAACACGCTACCAATAGAAATACATTGTTTTCAAAATCGTTCTGTGTAGTGTTAATACTAAAACTATGACGAAATATGTTCGTCAACGACCTTTTTTTCCATGACGAAAACGAGACGATGACGAGACGGCACCGACGGCAGTAAACAATAACTGCAACAAAATCATCATGCAATATCGTTGACGAAAAGTGATGAGACGAAAATGTAGTTCACTAAATAAAAACTATGCCAAAATCTCTCTTTACTTTCGTTGACGAAAAATGAGGAGACGAAATATAATCAAAGACAACGTTACATTTCTGATAGTCAGTTTTTCTCCCAGCAGTTCCATTTCCGGTGCTGCGGCAGGGCAGCAGCTGTGTGTGTCTGTGCTGCGCGCGGCTGTACATTTGAATTACACACACTGTGAACTGTCAGGAAGACTCGGGTCTAACTCGTGGTCTAACTAACCTTATTTAACAGAAAATAAAATGGCAACAACAGGGCTTGGGAGCAGTGGTCGCACTCGCGTTAACCGAATACCCCCCCGTCAGCGCGAGTGAGTGATAAATTGTGCACTCGACGGATAATAATGGATTATGACGGAAATGTTACGATCCTGTCACGTTACGATCCTGTCCGTCAAAATGACAACGAAAAAGTCTAAAGCCACCACTGCTTGGGAGAAAGAAACAATGTGATATTTGGGCCCATTTTCGCTACAATGAGGCGGAGAAAAAAAGCGAATGCATTGTTTCATCAGAAGGGAAGCAATGTGGCCATAACACAGCTGGTAAAAACACCACAAACCAGATACTCTCTGCAAAGCTTCTTAATCATTCAACCTGTGTTTTTCATCAAATAAGGACAAGATATAATCTTATTGTGAAATAAGTTTGACTAAAATGACAAATTATTGGTTTTGGCTAGACTAGTTTGACTGAAATGTTCTATATAATCTGATGACTAAAAAAGACTCAACAGTTTTCATTGACAAAAAGTAGACTAAAATAATTAGTTTTCTTTGACTAAAATATGACTAAAATGCTCAGACTTTTAGTCGACTAAAATAAGACTAAAATGCTCAGACCTTTAGTCGACTAAAACTTGACTAAATAAAAACAGGATGAAGGTGACTAAATATGACTAAAACTAAAAAGGAAATGTAACACAGGACTAAGACTAAAACTAAATAAAAAAATAGCTGACGAAATTAACACTAGTTCAGTCAGACAACTCACGTGTTCCTTTAACATGTTTATTAGAAGCAGCATATAGTTGAGTCTGGCGACTAGGCTCGGGCATCATCACTCCATAGATATACATAGCACGATGAGTGATGATTAAATAACTAACCCCCGAGCCTACAGGTGGAAGCTGGGGTGGAAGCTGGGGTGGTGGTGGGGCAGGCAAGCAGCAGCGACGTAGAGGTAGCTGCAGCAATAGCAGCAGCAAGCAATGCATGGAGAGAGATCTGGCAGGTTAAATAGAGCGGCATATTAAGGAGACTCTGTTTGGTTGGTTGTAGAGTGACAAGGGGGCGTTATGTATTAATGCAGCATAAGTGCTCGAGTTGACTGCCTGAACTAGCTCGCAGGCTTCGCCCCATTTCAGTCAGACAACTCACGTGTTCCTTTAACATGTTTATTAGAAGCAGCATATAGTTGAGTTTGGCGACTATGCTCGGGCATCTTCACTCCATAGATATACATAGCACGATGAGTGATGATTAAATAACTAACCCCCAAAACTGCGTGGAGATTAGATACTATCCCCCAAAACTGCCTAGCCCGAGCCTGACGCTGGTGATGTAAGACTGATAAGTAGAGGGCCTGGCGAGCTGCCATGTGGCCATTCCCCCTAAGCACAGCGGCTTTAAGGGGAATATACTACTAAGTGAGACTGCTATGTGTAGGCCTGAGGAATAGCCCAGAGCCGATTCTTCCCTGAGCACAGCGGCTATGAGAGGAATATACTACCTATATATGCAACCTAATGAAACTGCTATGTGAAGGCCCGGGAACAGCCCGAAAAGCCATCCCCCTTAAGCACCGCGGCTTTAAGGGGAATATACTACTTAGTGACTGCTATGTGAAGGCCCGGGATGTTAGGAACTTGGATACACAAGGGAAAAAGGACTCAAATGCACGACCCAGGAGCCAGAGATAAAGTACAAGTAATATACTTTATTGCCAAAAAGGATATTCAAAACAGATAACGGAACTCTTAAAGAGTCGAACAAAAATAGGCTTCACAAAGGCACAACAAAAAATCACTCACAACGTGAGGAACAAACTTACAATAAGTTTTAGGAGCATGAATAAAGCAGGTAACCAAAAGAGCAACCGTGATGGGCAGAGTTCTGGCATGAGGACAGGACAAGACGAACTGACACTGAACGCTGGGAGACTGGGGACTTTAAACACTCAACAACAAGACACAGGTGAACACAATCAGGGGCGGGGCTGATACTGATGAGGGCGGGAGAACATAAGAGGAAAGTGAGTCAAGGGACCTGAATTGAGACGTGACACAAACAAAACAGGAAGTGAGCAAAAATAAAACATAAACATGAAACATGATTACTAACACTTTTGACGGTGCACAACAGTACCCCCCCCTCTAGGGCCGACTCCTGACGGCCCAGGCCGATCATAAAAATCCTGAATCAGGGTTTTATCCACAATAAACCTCGCAGGAACCCAGCATCTTGCCTCGAGACCATAACCCACCCAATCCACCAGGAATTGTTTTCCTCGACCCCTATTGCGGACTTCCAGCAACTTGCGGACCTTGTACGTTAGGCCACCTTCGAAGAACTGGGGTGGTGGAGGGGGCTTGGAGGCGGGAATCAGCGTGCTCTCATGAACTGGCTTTATCTTGCTGACGTGGAATGTAGGGTGTACCCCCATGGGTCTGGGAAGTCTTAGGCGCACAGACACCGGATTGATGACTCTTGACACCGGAAAAGGCCCCACAAACCTTGGAGTCAACTTTTTGGAAGCCACCTGAAGTGGTAGGTCCTTGGTGGAAAGCCACACCTTTTGACCCGGTTTGTAGATGGGAGCGGCCCTGCGGTGGATGTCTGCTACATCCTTCATCCGAGCCGAACTTCGTAGCAGAGATTGGCGAGCTCCAGCCCAAACTCGGCGACAGCGTCTAATCAAGGCGTGAGCTGATGGTACCTTAACTTCCCCTTCGTCGGTTGAGAACAGCGGCGGTTGATAACCATTGGCACAATGGAAAGGCGAGAGACCTGTGGCCGCCGTGGGAAGAGTATTGTGGGCAAACTCCACCCAAGTGAGGTGGTCGCTCCAGTTGGTCTGGTTCTGGAAAACGAGACAGCATAGTGTAGTCTCCAGTTCTTGATTCAGACGCTCCGACTGTCCATTTGATTGAGGGTGGTAACCTGAAGACAAGCTGACAGTAGCACCTATGAGTCTGCAAAACTCCTTCCAGAAAGCTGAAATGAATTGTGGACCTCTGTCGGAAACAATGTCATTTGGAAATCCGTGGATCCTGAATATCTGGTTCATCATTACCTCTGCGGTACTCTTGGCAGAGGGGATCTTGGTTAGAGGAATGAAATGAACCATCTTGGAGAACCGGTCCACCACTGTCAGAACCGTAGTTTTGCCTCTGGACGAGGGAAGACCTGTCACAAAGTCCATAGATATATGTGACCAGGGACGTTGAGGAATCGGCAGTGGTTGGAGCAAACCCATCTTGACCTGGGACGAGGTCTTATTGCAGGCACACACCGGACAAGCCGCTACGTACTCCTGCACATCCTTCTTCATGGCTGGCCACCAGAAACGCTGCTTAATCCTGTACATAGTCCTTTTAACTCCAGGGTGGCACGAGATCACCGACGTGTGTGCCCAGTGGATGACCTTAGAGTGGAGAGAGTAGTTATACACATGCCCCTTTCGTCTCATTAGTATGCATAAAAAAGTGACAGATGGACACGCCCCCAATTATGCAAATGAGCTAAGTCCCGCCTCCCATTGTTCGAGATCCTTTGATGTGTTGATTAAGGTATGTGTGGAATCCCCCTCAGGGTAATGCTTTTGTTGTCTATTTCTTTGATGTGTTGATTAAGGTAGTCTCTTTGAAGTTATATTGTCTGATAGGTAGGTGTGGAATGCCCCCCAGGGTAGTGCCTTTGTAGTCTAATTCTTTGATGTGAGATAATAGGTAGGTGTGGAATGCCCCCAGGGTAGTGCCTTTGTAGTCTAATTCTTTGATGTGAGATAATAGGTATGTGTGAAATGCCCCCAGGGTAGTGCCTTTGTTGTCTATTTCTTTGATGTGTTGATTAATGCAGTCTCTTTGAAGTTACGCTGTCTGGTCCCCTCAGGGTTGTATAATCTAATTAGCCTGTGATGTTATCCCCTTTGAGGTGGTGTGTTATAAGCCTTTTTGATGTTAATCTATGTGTGTCTTTGAAGTTAAGTGTGAGACTGTCTAACCCCCTCCCCGCCCAGGCCTCTCCCCCTTTCTCCACCCCTTCCTTTCCCTTCGGTTGTGTACTTTTCAGAATACGTAAAGGGGGAAACAAAAAAAAAACAATTTAAAAAACATGATCTTTGTCTTTTTTTTATAATTACTATACACCACTATAAGAATTTCCTGTAAGCAACAAAAAAGAAGGTTTGAATGGTGAAAAAGACTCACCTTTACAGTGCCTCCCACTCAACATAACAAGTCCCGCCCTCCTCACCAGATCATTTAAAAGTAAGGGGGTGGAAATAGATGAAAATAGGAATATTCTCAAATTAAAAAAGACAGTAATCTCCACTTACTAAGTCACCTTGCAAAAAAAAAGAAAAATGGCCAAGAGACGCCTCGATATGGGTTTAATCAGCGAGACACCTGTGACAACTTACCGATGTAGCACCAGGCAAGAAAACGAATGCAGTATATGGCCAGGGTTCAGACGCCTACAGCCAGAGATCTTTGCATAAACTTATCTCGTGCCCTCTTTTTGGTCATGTGGAGCGCGTTTTACAGTGGGGCTCCGCCTCCCACTCAACATAACAAGTCCCTCCTTCTTCACCAGATCATTTAAAAGTGAGAATCCCTCAAAGACATTCGTTGAAAACTAACCATGGATCTGAGAAAAAACAACTCTCTCCCCGCGAGTTGCAGCCTAGAGCAAACACCTAGAGGACCCCCGTCCTCTCCAACAATATGGGCACCCGATCTCGACAGCTATATGGCTGGCATTGACATTACTGAATTGGTGGATATATATCAACCTCTATCTACTCCATCCGAGTCTCCAGGGGAATCAACCGCTTACCCCGCTGATTCGCCGTGCTTTCCTTGTGCACCCGGGGGTGACGACGCAGAACGTGTTAGGACATCGGCATTCCTGAATACGGTAAAAGCTGTGGTGGTTCATCTGCTGGACAGGGTTGTGCAACTGTACAGAAAGGAAAAATGTTACGGGTGTCAAGTCGACCACCCCAGTCAAATGCAGCACGAGTGTTTGTTTCCGACCGAAGAATACTATCTGGATCGAAACTATGATGAAGTGGTAAAGAGACTGTGGACTGTTCGTTTCATTCCAGCCATTCGGGACGCTCTACACCAGGGCCACCTTCATGTGTCAGAGAGGAGAGTCTTTGGAGCTACCGAGGCGATTCTGCACAATCTCAGAAACACCAGACTCTTTGAGGCTAAAATCGAGAAGCTATACGACCAGCTTCTAGAGAATAACGAGACCCAGCTGAAGAATATAAGAGCAGCTTGGGACTTTTGGCAACACTAGGAAGAGTTGTTTTTTTTTTTTTGATACTTTTTCGTTAAAGTATGTTGTTTTTATTGTATCTGTTTTATTTTTTACTTGATCTAATGTGTCCTGCCTAAAAAATAATGTGTTATTATTTCTCTGCTTGGAGAAAATGTTTTATTTCTTGATAAATGTGTGACATATCAATAAAATGAGTTGTAAGAAAAACCGTTGTACTCATTACCTCGTCGGGGTGTACCAGGGAACATGTCTGAGAAACGTGTCATGCAAAGGGTGTACTACACTCCTTCTAATCCAGGGAGTTTAGGAGGTGTGGATAAACTCCATAGAGCTGTACAGAATGAAATGGGTAAACAAGTAAATGTAGAGAAAGTCAGAGAATATTTATCTGAGCAGGATGCATACACTTTGCATAAGCCGGCTAGGGTGCATTTTGTAAGAAACAGAGTTTTCGTACTCAGGCCGCTGCAACAATTTCAAGCAGATCTTTGTGATATGCAGTCGCTGTCCAAATATAATGATGGTTTTAATTATTTGTTAACAGTCGTAGATGTATTTTCGAAAAAAGCCTATGCTCAGGCATTAAAGAAGAAGACGGGCATAGAGGTTACCAAAGCCTTTGATACAATTTTAACACACAGTCAGATCCCCAAAAAGATACAAACAGACGCAGGGAAAGAATTCTTTAACAAAGTTTTTCAAACCTTATTGAAGAAACGAGGTATTGCACATTATGCAACAGCCAGTGATATGAAGGCGTGTGTGGTAGAGAGATTTAACCGTACGCTGAAAACTAAAATGTGGCGGTATTTTACAGCTAAAAACACTCATAGGTATATAGACGTCTTACCTGAACTAATTGAAAGTTACAATAATAGTTTTCATCGAAGTATTAAAATGACACCAATGCAGGTGACCAAGGAAAATGCGGCTCAAGTGTTTCGGAACCTGTATACCCCCTCTGGCCTTCCTAAAAAAGCTGCTGCCAAAATGAACTTTAAGGAGGGGGAGCTTGTAAGGATATCCAAATTGAGAGGGGTATTTGATAAAAAATATGAGCAGAGTTATACAGACGAATTATTTACGGTGTCTGAAGGCCTACCTCGGCAGCCACCTGTTTACAAACTCAAAGATTATGATGGAGAAGAGATCAAGGGGACTTTCTATGAGAAAGAGTTACAAAAAGTGAAGCTATCCAGTGACAAGGCTTTTCAAGTGGATAAAATTCTGAAAAGGCGTGTGGTGAGAGGGAAAAAACAAATGTTTGTATCTTGGAATAACTGGCCCGAGAAATTCAACAGCTGGGTTGATGCTGGCGAGATCAAAGATGTATAAAAACAAACAGACTCAACGCTCAGTCCTTCATTACAGCCATGGAGATAAATGAAGGGTTCTACATTACGCTGCCGTCCAATGCCAGCCTTGATGTATTTCAAAACAATACAAGCTCTAGTTATCAGGTGAACCTGGCACAACCTTTACACTTGGATGGTTCGTGGCAGGTCGCCATGACAGAAATGTCATACCCACACACCTGGTATAACATACCTTTGGAGGTAGCCTGTTTTGAATGGATAAAGAAACCGAAACCCCCCGCGATAGCGAGCAAGTTAAAGCTGCAAATGTTTCGAGGTGGTTACTATAGTAGCATAACTCAGCTCAAGGAGGAACTCGAGTCCTGCTTCAGAAAAATTGACTCTGATGTCAGTTTGTACTATAGTCCAATTCACAGGAAAATTGAATTTCAGGGCGGGGGGCAACATCGTTTTCGCTTTCCAAAACCCGTCGCTTATATGCTTGGAATAAAACCAGACCAATGGCTCAAATTTGATGATAAATCAGCAGCCTCCCCAGCGGATATAAATGCAGGTGTAACTCATCTATACTGTTATAGTAACGTGGTCAGTCACCAGAGGGTAGGTGACGCTTTTGCTCCTCTCCTGAGAACCGTGGATATAAAAGGGACATTCGGCGACACCATCACCCAATATTTTAGTCCTGCATATTACTTGCCGGTAACAAAAACGCACATTGAGAATATACAGATAGAGATAAAAAACGATCAGAACGAACCAATAAAGTTTACCTACGGCAAGAGTGTAGTGAAACTTCATTTCCGACCTTCAAAAGCCGGACAATCTTTTGCAAAACGATGATTCATCACGACCCCCAACGTTTTGTGAGTTACTATGAAAATCAAGCGGGAGGCTCATTACCGGGTTTTTATGGTGCACCGGTGATGTACGGCCGAGGCATTGGCTCTATATTTTCGAGATTATTTCGTTTTGTCGCCCCCCTGGTTAGAAAAGGGTTCGCCATAGCTAAACCTCATCTGAAATCGGCTGCCAAAAATATTGCATCAGACGTCATCAGTAAGGCGGTCCATAAATTTGGCCGCCAATCAGATCATGGGTCCCAAGAAGGAGCCGGTGGTCTGATGGTTTTGGCAAGAAGGGCCAGAAAGAGACCTCCAGGCAAACGGGTTCCGACAGGTGTTAAAAAAGGAAAGCACTCAGTCAAAAGAAAATCAATTAAATATGGCTCTTTTACATCACAAATCTGCTGAATGCAGCATGGCAGAGTTAGATTTATTTTCTGCTCCCATGACGCAGCTTTCTATCGATGAAAAACACTACACAGAGGTCCTTCCGCTGTCTGCCATTACAGAGGACGGACCGATTGAATTTTTCATTCCAGGGGACGGGGATAAATACCTAGATATGAATGACACCTTGATGCATCTCAGGATCAAAATAACCAACGCCGATGGGACTAATCTGGCAGCTGATGCCCCCGTGGCCCTCGTTAATTATCCTCTGAATACAATTTTTAGCCAATGCGACGTTATTCTAGGGGATAGGCTGATTTCTCAGTCCAGCTCGACTCATCCTTACAGAGCAATGATTGAAACGCTATTGAATTACTCTGATTCTACTTTAAAAACTCAGTTCACTGCCGGCTTATTTTATAAAGACACTGCGGGGGCTATGGACTCTGTAGTGATCGCCAATGGGCCAAACAAGGGTCTAGTAAAGAGAGCTATATTCACAGCAGCATCTCGAGAGCTTCATCTGATGGGGGCCCTACATACTGATATATTTTTCAGCGAGAGGCTTCTCATGAACTCTGTAGATTTGAGAATCAAACTCACCAGATCTAACGATGCCTTTACGCTCATGTGTGCAAATGACTCTACATACAGTCTAAAAATACTGGGGGCTTCACTTTTTATCAAGAAAGCCACCATCTCCCCTGCCGTGCGTTTAGGTCATGCTGCGGCTCTGATGAGAGGTAACGCCCTCTACCCTTTATCTCGGGTAAACATCAAAACATATAGTATACCGGTGAATTCCAGAATATGCAACCAGGAAAATCTCTTTCTGGGCAATATGCCTAAATACATAGTATTGGGTATGGTAAATCACGAAGCCTTCACTGGAAGGAGAACGCTTTCACCTTTTAATTTCCTTCATAATGATATGGAATATCTGGCTTTGTGTCAGGACGGCAGACAATTACCGGCCAAAGCATTCCAACCTCAATTTAACCGCGGGTCCTCAGTCAGAGAGTTTTACAACATGTTCACTGCTACAGGGAGACACATGAAAGACTTACCTCTGAGTATTGACAGAGAGGATTTCGAACAAGGATACTCACTATTTGTATTTAATCTCACTGCAGCGGAAGATGCGGACGCACTGTCTCCCATTACAAGCGGTAGTTTAAGACTGGAAATGAGATTCAGAGTGCCGCTACCACAGACTACCACTTTAATCGTATATTCTTGTTTCGATTCGATTCTGGAGATTAATTCAAAACGTCAAGTGTTGGTAGATTATTACTAAGAAGACTACAACATGACTAATCATCAATTGGACAGTCTCCTGCGTCACATGGTGGGGGACTCTTTTGGCGGAGTGTGGGCGTCAGATCAGCTACCCCGAGTAAAACAATTATTTAGATATCCTGTATACATGATTGTAAACACCCACCCCTCCCACATGCCCGGAGAACACTGGCTAGCAGTGACTTTAGAGGAAGAGGACGGGGTTGGAACTTTTTTTGATTCTTTCGGATTTCCCCCCGATTTTAGTCATTACCCAAAAAGCATCCTACATTTTCTAGAAAAACAATGTAAAACTATTTTATACCACAATCATCAACTGCAGAATGTCATGTCTACAGCCTGTGGTCAGCACTGTGTTTTCTATCTATGTAAAAGAGCGTCGGGGGTGTCTTACGAAAATGTCTTATCTCTGTATCAAGATGATGTGATAAAAAATGATGCTGCTGTAACGAATTTTGTGAAAAAATACCAAAGGTGTGAGAGACGTCATAAAGACACTCATTTTAACCACAGTGTTTGTTCTCTACAAATGTTTAAAGATTGTTATAAAATGTAGAAAAATAAAAAAAGGTCTGAAGACAATATTAATTCATGTGACTCTGTCTTTATTAGGAAAAATATATAATACAACTTAGGGGGTAAAATGTAACCAGCTGGGGCTTAATATTCTATCTTTCCTTATTCTTTTCTTCCTAAGCGGGGCACTCGGAGGTTCTTCTGCGGTGTCTGGTGTTCCTGACACCTCCCAGCTGAGGGGTGTAGATGATTTATTATTTCTTCTTCTTCTTCTGGGCATATTTTCTCCTTATGGCTCGCCCTCTTTGATTATACGATATTGTTCACGAGCGTGTAGGTTTTGAAAAGCTGATAAAGGAATGTTGATCTCATTCAGACTATTTAAAAAACCCCGCCAGCCTTTAGGCTCCCGGGCATTTGTTTTATACGAGCAGGATAAATGTTTAAATAAATCTAACATGTGTGAACCTTTTACAGTTGTACCCTTTTCTACAAATTCCCCCGTCGGTGTCCATCCAGCTGTACTCGTGATTAATTTACTCATAATGTACTCGGCATTCTTACGGTAACGCAGGGGGAGGTTCTGGAGTACCTCGTTTTTTATTTTATCAACGGATATGCCATCCTTTTCTTCTCCTTTTACCAGTCCCGTGTCTTCAGGTAGAGTTAAAGTAATAGGTCGCTCCTCCTCCCCGTCTTGTTTGAGTAAGGTGAGATATCTCTGTAGCAAGGTGTTGTATTTTCTTATTTTTTCATAAGGGGTTATTCCTGTTTCGTTGAGCACTGCTCTCATTTTTTCATCCAGAACATCTTCGGCAGTGCGTCTCATTGTTTCCTTACTATGGGGGTTAGTTACACCCGTCTGATTGAGTTGATTAAACTGGTGAGGTGATAACAAAAACATCTTTTGACTCATGATCGAGTAAGCCCTCCTAAAAGTTGTCCTAAAATGGGTATCACCGCACCAAGCAGAGGCAAAAAGAAAACCTCCAGATTGTTTTCTTAAGGCCGTGAATTTAGTTTTTAAGTTGGTCTTTATTACTGCCAAGAGTTTGAAAATGTTCTTTTGTTTCTTGAGTTTCTTATATTGGGCGCCTGATAGTGGAATGTTACCCTTTAGAAGATTTAGAGACAGCTCACAGAGTGATTGAAGAAAATCCGTGGAGCA